>JASDQU010438523.1:0-10891 GCA_032191745.1 Picea mariana
TAATTAGGGTTTTGGACTAATCCAGGTCATTGGGTTAGGGTTTTGGATGTCGTTGGCTCCTATATGTATGAATATATTATATGTTGGTTTTCCCAGTTTGGGTTTCCAGGTGAAAAATCTCTGTGTAATGTTTGTATTTTCCATTGTATCTTTTCTGTTCTTTTCTGAATATCAGTTTGCAGTAGATATTGTAGAAGGTTAGAATTTACAGTGTGGTTGGGGCTAGAAAGTCATGGATGAACTCGATACTAGATGGATCCACATGCACACCATGATGATCAATGATGTAGCCTAATTAATGGACCATGTCCATGCCGAAGGAGCATTTTTCCAAGTTTTCATATAGTTTGTGTTGTCGCAGGGTCTACAGAACCTGTTAAATATGCTACAAGTGTTCCAACCAAGTCTTGTTGTAGATGAGGATGTCATAGAGATACACCACTTCAAAAGTACTCGTGAAAGGTCGTAGGATATCTTCCATCATCCTCATAAAATTTTATGGAGCATTTGTCAAACAAAAAGGCATGACCAACCATTCAAAAAGACCTTCTTTTGATTTGAAGGTGGTCTTCCATATATCTATATGTTCTTTTGGGACTTGGTTGTAGCCAAACTTCAGATCAATCTTACTAAAGTATTTGTCCCCTATAAGTTGATCAAGGAGGTCATCGATTCGAGGAATCGAGTACCGGTTCCAGACTGTGATTTTATTCAGGGCACGATAATCAATGCAGATTCGCTAGGTCCCGTCTTTCTTATGAACTAGTACGATTGGGCTCCCACAAGGCAATGAGCTAGGAATGATTTGCCCCTTGTGGAGTAGTTTTTGGATTTTCCTCTTGATCTCCTTGTTTTCTAACAGAGAGGGAAGGTAGACCATCCCATTGGGTGGTAGTGCACTTGGGGTCAAATCGATGGGATGCTTAACCTAGCAGTGGAGATGTACCCTGGTAGGAGAGGAGAAGATATCTGAGTATTCTTCCACGACCTTATCCACTTGCTTCTGTTGTTTAGAGAGATCGGTCATGGAGGTCTTGGATGTGGCTGTGATCTTTCTCTTACTCTGAGAGTGAATCACTAAGAAGACAAATTTCCCGGTCTGAGAGATGACCTTTCTGCATTGCTTGGTAGAGATCAAGGAAATAACACTAGGAGGGGATGTCTTGGGTATCCTCTACAATTTCTTGTTCAAAGTAATAATAACACTACGAGGCCTAGACTCATATACAACATGATGTATCCATAAATAAGGTTGTCCCAAAGGAACATTACAAAATTCGAGAGGAGCAACATCACATAATACCTCGGATTTGAAGGGCTTGATGTTGTACGACAGTCAACACAGTTGGTTGGCGCAGATATCTCTTCCTTGGTGATATTGTATTATAAATCCTTAGCTGCATATTCTACTCTGAGTAAGTGTGCATCTAGGAGGTCATTGTATCTGCCTGTTGGATCTTCTCATGTTTCTAGTCATGACAAGTCATCAGATTGAATGTTCTTTTTCCCTGGTCGAATGATTACGTCAAATTCAAATTATTGAAATAATAGTAACCACTAATAGATCTTTCCTTGATGGATTGGCTTATTGACTAAGTATTTCAATGTTTTTTGATGCTCTACAAAGAAATTAAAAGGGTTTTCCAATAAATAATGACTGAACTTTTGTAGTTTGAAAATCATTGATAAGGATTCTCGTTCTGTGTTCGAAAAGTTTGTTTCTACATTATTCATATTCTGACTTGCATATTCATTTGGGTGATCCATTGTGTGATCATATGGTTGAGCTAGAGCCGAATCGATAGCTATGCTCGACGCGTCAACATGGACATGAAACTTTATCGACCATTCTGGAAATTTGAGAATAGGTGCTTCGACCAACTTCTTCTTTAGAAATTTGAAGGATTCTTGGCAGTCTTGGCTCCATTTGAATTCAACATATTTTCGTAGAAGCTCGTCCATTTGGAAGGTGATGTCTAAGTAGTGGCGTATAAACTTTTTATAGTAGCCAATATCACCCAATATAATTTTGATCTATTTTTTTATTTACAGGGGGTTTTAGATCAAGGATAATATTTATTTTAGCTATATCAACCTCCACTCCATATTTACATACCACATGTCCTAGAAATATTCCAATAGGTGTTGCAAATATGCATTTTGGATGTTAAGTGATAGTTGAATCTGTCTGCAACATTCTAACATAAGTCGAAGCCATTGTATGTGATTTCTTAGTAGACTATAGATTGTCCAATCGTTGAAGTATACAACCATGGTTTTGTAGATGTACTCTTGGAATTCTTTGACCACTCTTTTTGAAAAAACTGTTGGCGTGTTCTTTAGTCCGAATGGCATGAATCTGTAGGGGAAAGATCCAAATTATGATACAAAATTTGTTTTTTCCTGATCTTCTTTTGCAATTGGAACCTGGTTATATCCTAAAAATTCAACATTAAATGAATAACATTCATGACCAGTGACTTCGTTTATGATTTCATCAACAAAAGGGGTGGGGAACGGATTTGACATAGTCTATTTGTTCATTCCCTGAAAGTTGACACAAATTCTTAACTTATTTGGATCATGCTTCTTTGGTTGTACGACCATCAGACTCGCCCATTCTTCTTTGTCGATAGGACAAATAATTATTGCTTGTAACATTCCTTCGATCTCCTTTTTAACTATTAGTCTGTACTTATGTGCTAACTTGTATGGTCTCTTTTTAATTGGTTTTGATCCTAGGATCAGTTCGATCTTCATTTAACCTGTTTCCTCTACAAGTCCTTTCAAGTCCTTATAGTCTCATGCAAAAACATCTTGGTACTCTTTTAATAGACTGACTATGTCGATTTTTTGCTTATCAGACCAATAATCACCTACTCTCACCATTTTTGGTCGGTCATCATTTGATATGTCAAATTCTTTCATTCTTATTTCTGCATCCATCCATTTTGGTGGCTTTGCTTCGTCGAGATGGGGTTCTTCTTCTTCACTTTTCGTAAAGATTTTTGGGAAGTTGAGTTGTTCTGTGTCCTCTTTGTGTTTTGTGGCTATGCTTAATAATTATTTCACATGATTTTGTAATGCTAGATGGTATTTATTTCATTTGAAGCTCTATCCTAGCCATTTTGTATTATCCATATCAATCCTTCAAGCAATCGAGATTTCCTTGTTTTCTACCAACACAAAGTTGCATGTTGATGTCGATCCTTCATCGACCGCCATATTTTATTTTTATTTCTGTTGAGTTGGTGAAGGACTTTCTAAAAATATTTTTATTTGGTTTGCTACATCTTTCAAGTGCTCCTCTACGGGATTAAATTCTAATTCTTGGACAACATTTATTTTGATTTCGGCCTAGTTGGAGGTGTGATCGCATGCTTCTTCAATTTTGTAACATTTTCTTGGTATTTCATCTAATGTACTTAGGAACATATGGGGCCATACCCTTACATCCTTGTATCTAATTCTTTACCATTCGCTTTCATATGGGTCCAGTCGTTCAATGACCTATCCTGAGATGAGGTTCTTCTAGTTACCGCTATCAATGACAAAGTGCAGCGGGGTGCCTTTTACCCACATCTGTGAATGGAAAAGGCGCTTGCCTTCTTTTGGCTCGTTTGATTCACCAATCTAGAGATTGGTGGTAGCAATGGTGGCATCGGGTTCCACATCAATCATATGTCTTCCCATTTTTGGTTTTGACTCAGAGTCAGAACCCACATCTGATTCAAAGGCTTTCAGTTCGGCCACCAACAAGTGCTTTGAGCAAAAATCAACAGTGTTATGACAAGGTCTCTTATGGAAGTCGCACCACTTCCTAGTATCCTTCTTTGTCTTTCCAGTGTCCTTCTCTGCTTGTGGCTTGGATTGGTTGTCCTTATACTGCCCATGTTTGCTCTGTCCTTTTTTTTGTAGGTTGGAGCCGCCCTTTCCTGGCTTTTGTTGCGAGGGGTTCCCAAGCCCAAATTGTCACGTCTTTTGTTTGAGATTCTACTCGATTTTGACAGCATATCGATAGGCCGCACCCAAGGACAAGATGTCTAGAAATTCCATTTCGGCCTAGATGTATCTATGTAGAGCACGGTGATACTTGAGCACCAGATGTCGCTCTGAATCTTTGATACCTAGCTTGGTGCACAGGGTATGGAAGATATTTGTGAAATCTAGCACTGCTTGGTCTCTTTCTTGCCATAGTGTGGTCCATTTGGTATACAAGTCGTCATAAATTTTGACGGGGTAGTATTTTTCCTTAATAGCATCCCTGAAGGATTCCCAGGTGGTCACGACTATAAATAATGAGGGTTCATTTGTTTCCCTTTTCTCACAGAAAGTTTCCCACCAATATTTGACATGGGGAACGACTTTGATGAGCGCAAAACTAATTTTTTGTCTACTTGAAAAGTTATGGATAGAAAAATACCCTTCTAGTAGATTCAACCACTTGTCTATAGCATCTACGTCTATCTGACCTTCAAATATAGGAATATCGAAGTTGATTTGTACCTTGAAGGGGGCGATGCCTCTGCTCGAGGAAGACGTGTCGCATGTTCGAAGCCACCGGAGGTTTTGCGCGAGACTATCCATCATCTCTCTCCTTTGTTGCGTGAGAGATTCCTTAAGCAACATTTTGAAAGGATCTCCTGTCCCGTCATCTTTTTTTCTCCTGCCATGAGAGGTCGTTTGGGCATGTGAAGGCCTTTTTCCTCAAGAGAAATAAGCTAGAGACCCAATTCTTTGTACCCTGACCTCGTTGGGGACATGCATTAAGACAATAAGCAACAGACCGATATGATACCACTAATTTGGATTTTATGAGCATAACAAAATGAATACATATTATTAAAATATGCTTAACACAGAATAACAAAGATACAGTAAAATAACATAGAATAAGCTGAAACTGTAAAATGCAGCAGAAAACAAGCTTGCTGGAATGGTGGCGGCTTATCTCTGAGAAGAGATGTGGCGGTTGTGCTCATTCATAAGAAGATGGTTAAAATGAGGTTCTGAAGGAATTTTTACAATAAACAGGAATGTCAAAAACTTTAGACATCCAAAAACCTAACCCTAGGAGATGAAGAGCCAAAAGTCATGTGGGCCTCGTTTGGGTAAGTTAATACATCAACTTCCTGGGGTTGTAACTTTTGCATATGATCTCCGTTTTAGGCGCACTTTAGCCCGCTGGAAAGGTCTTTCCGAGGAATACACATTTCGATTATGGAGAGCCCTAAAAATGTTCTTTAGGTCCTCAAAACGGCCTCGCAAGTTAGGGACCCGAAAACTAGGAAAAAACTGCCAAACTGGAAAACTGCCAAAATGAACTAGTTGGAATAGCTGGGAGGCCACCGAAATACATCTGGATCACCGTGGCTTCCGTATTTCCTGGAACCACTCTCCTTATCCAAATTCATTTCAATTTTATCTAGGATTTTCATTAACATCATGTTGAAGTCTTCCTGTTGTTCTTTGGCTTTCATAAACCTTTCATTATTAGCCTTGTGGCTTTGGACATTTGTCTGCAATTTTCTAATGGCCTCAGCTCGATTTATGTCTTCTTCTTTTCCTCCTCCATGTCCGTTGGATTTGTTTCCTTCCATGCCCAACTGGACAGTCATCCCTATGATTTCATCTTCTTGGATGTAGACTTTCTGTGTATCATCCATCCCTCTGCACTTTGGATATAATTCTATTCATTTCTGACAACTGTTAACTCTACAAAAATGTGCAGCCAACAGAACCTTGTCAGATTAATTGATTCATCATTTTATAAAAACATGAACCATTTTGGTTCAATAACGTATCAGACTTCCTTCCTCCGATTTTATGAGTAATTGTTTGTTCAATTCAAATTCTGGGTGAACATTTATCTTCTACTGTTCAAGATCTTTCCAATGCTTATTTCCACACTCAATTCTGAGTTTCGAGCGACGAAGAATTGTACTACGCGCGTGCTAAGAAAAGTCTGTGCGCTCTAGATCCGAGAATTTGTAATTCTTTCCTTATTCAACATGGAAGTTAGAACTAGCGGGAGATTTGATCCCTAAGATAGTTTACATGAATTTACCTTGGTTTCCAAAAAATCGCATTTAATAAAGTATATCCAAATCTAAACCAAAGAGATGGTATATAATATATCATATTTACCATGTCCTGTCGTATACTGTACAATAGCGAGAACGCGGTGTGGTTCACCTCAATCGCACGCCCGCCTTGACTATGCACTCTCCAAAGAATCTGCGGGAGTGAGGCTGGTGGCACTGGTCCTACCCATTAAGAAGCTCTCGCGCCCCCGCTCCCGCCACCGTCACCGCCACCGCCCCCGTCCCCACAAAAAAACGGTCTCCTTTCCAAGTTCCCCTCTATCATCCGCCAAGACTTGGCTGCTTCGCCCCAAACCGCCCAAACCGCCCAACCAGTAATGTGATTAGTAGATTGCCGCGCCGTGCAATCGCCAGCAACTTCGTCTCTCCTGATTTGTGCGCCACAAATATGGCAGATTTCTTTTCGATCAATGCCATCCGCAATGAATTTAATGGAACCCATAATGAAAAAGACCGTGTTTCGTGTTTAAATGGATTCCATATTATTAGACTGAAGTGTCGATGACGTTTATGATGATATATTTCATTTCTTACAGTGATTGGAATACTATATTGTTCAGAGTCTCCATGAAAAAAGTGTTGAAATTTAATATCTAAACATAATAACCATCATTGAATTTTTTGTTATTATTTTTTATTTAAAAAAATATTATGAATTAAATTATTAAAAATAAAAAATACATTTAAAAGCAAACATCCTCCCACAATCACTGTAATTAAGTGATTCAATGTATACATTATTTCGTATTCAGTCCAAATCATTGAAAATGTAATTTTTTTTTTTATGAATTAAGATGGAACATTTAACTAAAATATATTATTTGTTATATGTATTATATTTTTTAAAGTTAATATAACATAATTATGTAATAATATTTATATTAGATTATTAGATTAGATTATATGTATTTTAAACATAAAGACTAAAAACGGTAAGTAAATAAGTCGACAAACTTTTATTTTTTATGATGGAAATCATTACTAAATTTAATAAACAAAATTTTAAAAATTATGATTACACTTAATGAATAGAAACTTTGACTATATATCTTTGAACTTTTCAATTCTAATAATAGAAAATTAATTTATAAGATCATGTAAAGATCCTCTTATATTCAAATTTATATTTATCATTTTTCAAACAATTATTAATATACAATACTTAAAAATTGAATTATAACAAAAAAAAAATTAAAATATAAAATAATAAAAAATTGAATTATAACCCAAACAAAATTATAATGAAAAAAAAATATTAAAACAAATTTATAGGTTTTACTATTAAATAATTAAATATAAACAAATACACAAATGCAATTATGAGAAAATTATTAAAACAAATTTATACGTTTTACTATTAAATAATCAAATATAAACAAATACACAAATACAATTATGAGAATTTCCATTTGTGTGAGTAGACAAATGTAATTATGACAATTTTCAATTGTGTGAAGATCTAGGAAATGTTATGAGAATCACCAAAGCCCTACCAATAGGGTGCAAAACAGGTCTATTAAAACACCCTACTAATAGGGTGCAAAACAGGTCTATCAAAAAACCTATCGATAGAGTGCAAAACAGATCTATCAAAAAGCCCTACCAATGGGGTGGATGGATTATTGAGGAAGTGTTGGGATGCATTTTCTAAATTCAATTAAAGGGTAAACCATAAGCACTCTATCATAGTATTTAATGTTCTATATGTTTGATCTAAAGGTGTTTTATATCAAATGAAATGTATCCCAACATATGGAGCATTAAATGCTTTATTGCAAGGTGTATATTAATACTCCAATTTTAGAAGGCAACACTTCCTCTTTTACACAAGCAACTAATAAATGTAATAAAACTAATACTCCAACACATCCCTTCTCTCCCACATATTGAACATCAATGTATGTCAAGTGCTTGAGTTTTTTTCATTGATTATTATTAAAAATTTTGATGCAGAAGCATCTCCCACATCAAGTGAGCCAGCACGGAGACAAAAGGACAGCTGGACAAGGGCTAGCACAAATTTTGAAATCACCTTGGAAGTTGTGGCGCGATCTTAAATGAGTCATTAAGATGAAGCACGCTTTCATAATGTAAATGGAACTTGAGCTTTTAGCTCTCGTCCTTAGTAGGTAGGAGGCATTTAAAGTAGTTAATGCAAGTAGATAGAATTTAATTCTAGACTAGACAGTTGTAGAGCGTAAGGGGGAAACGGGATATAGACACCCTCATTTTGTATTGTATCATTAGTTAGAAGCATTGGAGCAAGAACAAGCAGAGAGTTGTGTAATGACACCCATGTACATATATTTGGATTAATAGAAGAGTTTGATTCAAAATTCATGGTTTTGTGTTGTTCTCTGTGTATTGATGTTGAATGGTATGCTCTTGAATGTTTTCTTCCAATTATACTTTTTCTTTTACATGCTGTGTACATGATTTCATGTTTGAGTTTGAATTCTGAGAGGAAGAAGGAATGAGTTTCAATTGTTTCTCTATTTGAGCCAGAGAATTCCAGCAAGTAGTGCAGTTGAAGTGTCTGCAAGGAGTGCGCTGATAGAGGGTTCAGATAGAGATAGCTTTTGTTCTCATTCATCACAAAGGTGCAGTTGGGCACAGGAGTCGTGCAAGGAGTGCGCAGGCCGAGTAAAAGTCTCAAGGTTGCGAACCTGAGTGAAGTATCGAAGGACTGTTGCTGCAAGCGTGCGCAGAGTCGAGGGACTTCAACACTTGGACGTGGTTGAAGGTTTTCCGCAAGGAGTGCATGCAAGAGTTTTTCTGAAGGACTTGAAGGTCGTGGGAAAATCTCAGGAAGGGTGGTCGAGTTCTGTGGAAGAACACTTCGTCATTCCGCAGATTTCTCAAAGGAGGAATGGACGGTTAGTATTCTCCGAGGAGGATTCGCGACACCCCATGAACAGTTAGATCTCACAGAGAAGCAGGGGAGATACGCGAGTATTCCCACAGGGTTCAAAGCTCAGAACAGATAGAGCCGTTGATCCAAGCCAGCCAGGGCCGTTGGATTATTCACGAAATTGCCTATCGAGATTTCGTGAGGGAAGAGTCGAAGATTTGGTAGCGGAAATCGCGAAATCGTGAACCGCAATATCCCAACAGCTGAAGGAGTAGTGTGGGGCCACATAAGTCATAGGAGTGGACAGGTGGCACGAGTTTCATAATTTCGCAGGGTGAAGTGCCAAAAAAATATTGCATCAGGAATTGTGATACCGCGAACCCCGAAATGCCGATGGAGTAAGGGTCGTTGAAAAGTCAACTCGCTAGTATATCGAAGTTTCGGCGAATCGGGCATCGGGAGTCAGGGATATGAGTGGCTCGACATCGTGAGTGGCGAAATCACAATAGGAAAATCCCCAATAGGAAAAAGTCAGCGTTGACCAGTTTTCAGGTTTCGAGGATTCGAGAGACCAACGCTCGACCTTTGGATTCGCGAAGCCGCGAAGTCCGATCTCCCAATTTGTAAAGGAGGGGGATCCCGCGAGCGCGTGCCTACGTTAGTTTGGTATCAGAGCACAGAAAGGTTCTTTTCTTTCTGTAGCAGAGAAGAGAAGAATTCACCATGCCGCCAAGGAGAGATAGACAGTCACCCGATCCAGAGGATAGGGAAATGCCGAGAAGAAGAGGTAGGCAGGTAAAAAATCCAGCTATGGAGAGACAAATGTGTGATCTCCGAGCTAGACTCGAAGATATGGAGATAGCGCAAAGATGCATAGTTAGTGTGGGGAATCTAAGTGATTCCGAAAATGAAGTCGAAGCTAAACGCCAAGAAGAAGTTGCAGCTGAAGATGCATCAAACGAGCGGTTGATCAGAGCTATTGCAAGAATGGGTGCAAGACCAAAGATGGACATTCCAGTTTACGAGGGAAACATGGATGCAGAGGAGCTTCTAGGCTGGATTAGAGCTCTATAGACATACTTCGGCTATGAATATGTCGAAGAGGACAAGATGGTCAAGCATGTTGTCACTAGATTGAAGGGACATGCAACATTGTGGTAGGATGAACTGCAAACTGATAGACGTTGCAAGGGCAAGCAGAAGATCAAGAGTTGGGATCGAATGATTGCGAAGATGAAGGTGAAATTCATCCCGAGAGACTATCAAATTACTCTGTTCAAGAGGATGCAGAACCTGAGACAGAAGCTGATGACAGTGAAAGAATACACGGAGGAATTCTACAAACTGAACATCAGGGCAGGTCATCGGGAGAGCGATGATGAGAAGGTTGCCAGATATATGAATGGCCTAAGATATGACATCCAGGATGAGATGAGCATGGTAACCATCTGAATGGTGGAAGATGCTTATCAGATGGCTCTGAAAGCAGAAGAGAAGCTGAGCCGAAAGAAAGGTTAGAGGGGTCGAGGCAGAAGTCAGCCCAGAGGCAAATCAGTTGCCCAGGACAGAAACCAGAAGCCCAAGGAAGACTGGAAGAAACCTCAGACTCGGACAGAGAGAGGTGGGAGTTCACAGCGAGGGCAATATGCAGAACAGAGAGGACAACATACTGAGCCGAGAGGAGACTATGCTAACAACAACACTTTTCCTCGTACTAGAGGTAGAGGAAGAGGCAGAGGTGGAGTCATCACATGCTTCACATGTGGTAAGAATGGGCACAAGTCTTACGAGTGTCCAGATAAAAAGAAGGAGATTAGAGAAGCTCACATCACCGAGGCACAGAGGCAGGATGTTGAGGCAGAATACACTGAAGGTGGAAGATCATTGATGATGCAAAAAGATCTATTAACACCAGAGAAGGAGGTGGAGAGTTCAG
>JASDQU010438523.1:32415-47335 GCA_032191745.1 Picea mariana
CAATTATAACCATGCGAATATGCCAGAGGCCAACTGAAACACCAGTACCTTTGCAAAAACTCAGATTTGTCAGATATACCAGGAGAGATAACACATTTCAAACTCGGATTTGTCAGATATACCAGGACAGATAACACATTTAGTATAAGTGCTGCTCAGATTAAGATAGCAATGTAACAACTACATCTTTAACCAATATTCCAGAGTGATATCATCCACGTTATGCATTAGTATCTCACAAAATAAACCTTCACGTATGCAGACGTACCAATGTTGTAATAAGATTCCGGTATGTAATTCTACTTCAGATTTCGAACTAAATAATTGTAAGTCAATATGGACGGATTTGAAGTAAAGATTACTATTAGACAGTAAATGTATCACAAGTTAGGTCACTGGGTAGCACACTAACGTAACCTGCAATTCGGCAGACTTCGAACTCATCTATATCATTGAAACCATACGAGAATAAAGTGCTGAATACACAGTAATGGACCAACAAAGTGTGTTTGCCCACAGTTTAACACGCATTCATGACACGTTTCAGACAGCAACAATGATAACAGGCCCTCATCGTCAACAGACAATGGGCGATGTCACATAGTCTTGATAGGTCGCTGGAAGAGGTTAGAATAAGAATGCCATGGGGCTACCCAACCAAGCAAAATATAAGCCAACTAAGCACTAAGGTGACGGCCACAACCACAAACTTCGCCTCTGCAAACTCTATAGAAAATGATAGTTTAGGCACTTAACATAAGAGGTAACGTCAAGCATAGGTAACGTCAAGCATGTCTGGGAAACATTGCGCTATTCTTGTTAAATATATCAGTAACCTCAACACTAGCTGTACGAGTTAGTTAGGATCTCTTGTTTTGTTTTTTATTTGCTCGAGCCTATTTAGCTCAGCTATATACTCAATACTAGTGTGTTGTGCTCATTTTTTGTTTTTCCCAATTTCGTCTTCTTCTTTGTCTTATCTTCTTTACTTCTCATTCTATCATGGTATGAGAGCTTAGGACATAAGCCTCTTCACAATGCCTAGAGAGCAGCCCTATCATAAGAAGAAGAGCGCAGAGCCTACATTGTCTTGCAGACGAGAGCATGGGACGCAAGATTCTTCACAGAGCTTGGAGAGCAGTTTGCAGTCCAAAGTCGCTCAAAAGATCGTTGCATATAGCAAGCGCGAGGAAGCAATTAAAGATTTTGAGAGCATTTAAAGAATTCGTGAAAGTTTCACGAAATTCTTTCTTAAGAAGAAAGTCTAGAAGCGGCAGATGAGAAGCAAGATCAGTTGTACGATCGGCCCAGTGAACAGATCTGAGCTATTAATCAACCTCAGAAAGGATAACGAGCCAGTAGGTAAGGAGAATTTCTTTTCGCCGTAAGATCTGAGCATGAGCAAGATCAACCGTCAGATCAAGCAAAGATCAAGTCGACCATTAGATCTCATTGGAGAGAGATTGACGGTGGGGAGGCATTGCGAGGATCAGAAACAAAATTAAAGTTTCTGCAAGTAGTGAGCCCACAATCGCTCAGGATCGTTGATCTTTTCAAATCAACAAATCAACGATGGATATCGATCCTACTACGAACGAGCATCTTCGCATTGCGGGGATCAAAGAGGAAATTAAAGCGCAAGCAAGTTGTGAGCCCGCAATTGCTCAAGATCGTTGATCTTGTCAGATCAACGACGGATATTGATCCCACAATGAACAAGCATCTTCGCTTTGCAGAGATCAACAAGGAGATTGAAGAGTGAGCGAGTCAAGTCTCTGACACGCATCATGCGATCTCGTACTCCAGGAGGAAGCCAACATATGCTGAAGAGTGAAGGACTCCTGAAGTTTCAAAGAGATGAAATAGATCTAGACCTTTGATCGAAGTGGACACGTGGCAGGAGATCCTGCACTTCGGAGATAATCACTTCGGAAGAAAGACGTATACGAGAAGCCAAAACTCCTGAAGGCTCGAAGCTCGGAGTTCATCTGGACCATCCATCAACGAGGACACAACACTAAATCCCTCACTTCAGAGACTTAGCACTCTAGAAGGTATTGCGGAGCGATATCTACCCGAAGTCTCGAAGTATTTGTGGACCGTTTATCTCAAATCAATGAGGATTGTTGATCCTTGTAACAGGCTAGAAAGGAACATCACCTGAAGCCCCAAAGTAATTGAGGATCGTTGATCTCAACTCAATGAGGATCGTCGATCTTTGGAAAAAGACCGTTATTCGACCATTCAGTTATTTGGAGGAATTGAGACCTTCAGCATCGAAACGCCCAAAGCCTGAAGACCCAGAGCGTCTGGTTTTCAATCCACGGTCACATGAGAAGCTAGACTTCAATTTTTTTTTGGCTCTCGAGTAAACACAGAAAGCCCAATTCTTCCATTAGAGGGGCAACCATTGCTAAAGCAGTGGTCATCCCCATGTTTTTTTGGCTCGAAGTCACACAGAGGATTTCGCGGACCTGGTTTTATTTTTGCACACGAAACAGGTAAGCACGCAAATCTTTAAACAATTTTTTGTTGTTTAATTTTTTTTCTTCAAAGACGGCCACCTCGAGCAATTTAGGACCAACACAAGAACCGATTCTTCTTGGAAAGAACTATGAGTTTTTGTCTCTTAGAATGAGATCCTTGCAAGCACAAGAGTGTTGGGATCCATTCGATCTTGGATATGTGGAACCAAATCCAACAGACCTTACTTCCATGACCAATCAACAGAGAACTGCTCAGGCAACATAGAGAAATAGAGAGAATAAATCCAAATTCTGGATTCAAAATTCAGTGGATAACTCGATTTTCTCAAAAATCACAGGCGTTGTCACTTCAAAACAGGCCTGGGACATCCTTAAATCAACTTACCAAGGTAATGATAGAGTCAAGGCAGTTAAACTACAAACTTTGAGGGAGCATTTTGAGACTTTAAAAATGACAGAATCTGAAAATGTTGATCAGTTTATGACCAGAATCATGGGAATCGTAAACCAGATCAGATTGACTAGTGAAGCCATCCCTGATAAATGAATTGTTGAGAAATTTCTCATAAGTCTACCAAATAAATTCGAAATGGTTTTCATAACTATCCTTGAATCCAAGGATCTGTCAATTTTTTCAACAGATGAATTAATGGGCTCTTTGTTGACACATGAGACCAACTTCATCTCGAAGATGAGTCAACAACCAACGCCTTCAAGACTCAATTCTCCTTTAGTAGAGGGAGAGACAGAGGAAGAGGCAGAGGTCGCTGAATAAGAGGGAGTAGTTCAAGTAACCATCACTCAAGTGAAGGTCATAGACAACAAAACTTGAATCAAAATTTCCAAGGTCAGAGACAACAAAACCAGAATCAAAATTTCTAGCCTCAAAGAGGCAGAGGGAGAAGATCAAATGAAAAATAAAGAATACAATGCTATTACTGTAAGAAGTTCGGTCACTATGAATCTTAATGATGGAAGAAGCAAGCAGATCAACTCCCAGGCAGAGCACATGTCTCAAACCATGAAGGAGAAACCTCAGATGGTATGTTTCTCTCATGCCACAAGACTGAAGAACAACATAAAGATTTCTGGTTGTTGGACAGTGGTTGCAACAATCACATGAAAATTAACAAAGATTTACTCTCATGCATTGATTCTTCTTCATCTGATATTACACTTGCAAATGATTCTTTAGTCAAAGTTCAAGGAAAAGGAATTGTCCCTATTCTTACTAAACAAAATGTAAAGAAAGACATACACAATGTCTATCATGTTCCAGAACTGACACACAATATGTTAAGTGTAGGAAAACTAATTGAAGGAGCATCATGTAGGATATATGATAAAACCCCCAACAGAAAATTGAATTATGAAATCCACATGACTAGGAATAGAATGTTTCCCCTAACCCTCGGAAATGAAAATTTGATCCAATCATATGCACAAAGTGAATCCACCTCCAATGAAACTATGGTTTAGAATACAATATTTGGACATCTACCCTTGCAGAGTCTAAGTCTTCTACAAAAGCACTCCATTGTCAAAAGGTCTCCCTGTCTTCAAGGAGCAAAATCCCCCATGTGAATCTTGCATTCTTGGAAAACATAAGAGAACTGGTTTTCCACAATCCTCCACTCAAGCCAAACAACACTTAGAGTTGGTTCACACTGACCTATGTGGACTTATGCAAACAGAGTCAATAGGTGGTAGCGTTTATTTTCTAACATTTATTGATGACTTTAGTAGGAAAATTTTGATATATTTTCTCAGACACAAGTCTGAAACTTTTGCAAAGCTCAAAGAATTCAAAGCAGAAGCTGAAAAAAAGAGTGGAAAATATGTAAAATTCCTCAGTTCATATGGAGGAGGAGAATACAGCTCCAAGGAATTTGCAAATTTCTGCAAATCACAAGGCATCATCATGAAAACTACAACAAGGTATACTCCACAAAAAAATGGAGCAGATGAAAGGAAAAATCAGACAATAATGAACATGGCAAGAAGCCTTCTCAAAGATAAATGTTTGTCAAATAAATTTTGGGCTGAAGCAGTAGCATGCTCAGCTTATCTCTTGAATAGATCTCCAACCACCAGTCTCAAGATGAAGGTCCCTCAAGAAGCATGGAGTGGGACAAAGCTAAATGTTTCTCATATCGGGACATTTGGATGCATAGTGTACGATCACATACCTTCTGAATTAAGGAAGAAACTAGATGATAGAAGTGAGAGATGCCTCTTTACTGGCTATAGTGGAACATCAAAAGCTTATAGGCTCTACAATCCAATCTCAAACAAACATATTCTCAGCAGAGATGTAATTTTTTTTGAAAATTAGTTTTGGAATGAGTCTGAAAATCAGCCTATAGATAGTCAAGATCCATTGTTGTCACATCCTGAAGACACAGAGAATTCAGGACAACAAACACATCAGCCTGCTCTTCCAAGGCTGCAGGTACAAGCACAATATGAAAGTTCTCAGGATAACTCAACTTCCAATAGAAACTCCTCCTTTTAATTTCCAAATTAGAGAACTCGAAGTTGGAGATAAATCCATCAGTAGTTGGATGACATTGATCAACACAATCTTTTTGCATTAATGTCATGTCAACCCACATCTTTTAAAGAGGCAGCTATGGAGCCACATTGGGTTCAAGCCATGAACCAAGAGATTGACTTCATTGAAAAGAACAAGACACAGGATCTTGCTAATCTTCCGAGACACAAGAAAAATATTGGTGTCAAGTGGGTTTACAAAACTAAATTCAATGAAAAGGGGAAAATTGAAAAACACAAGGCAAGACTTGTAGCCAAAGGATTCTCACAACAACAAGGTATTGATTATGGTGAAACTTTTGCTTCGGTTGCAAGGTTGGACACTATAAGGACTCTTTTATCCATAAAATCTCAACACAAATGGAAAGTATACTAGATGGATGTCAAGTCATATTTCCTAAATGGTGTCTTAGAAGAAGAGGTTTATGTAGATCAACCACCTGGATTTGAAGTCAGAAAGAAGCCAGCCAAAGTGTATCAATTGAAGAAATCCTTGTATGGATTAAAGCAAGCTCCAAGAGAATGATACAACATAATTGATACTTACTTGATCAAGAGTGGTTTCAACAGAAGCCAAAATGAGGCAACTCTTTACACCAAAATTGATCATCACGGTAAAATTTTGATTGTACGTTTATATGTTGATGACATGATATATACCGGAAATCTTGAGTTAAAGAGTTTTAAACATGCCATGCAATCTGAGTTTGAGATGACAGATCTTGGCATCATGAAATATTTCTTGGGGATTGAGGTTGACCAATCAACCAAAGACATTTTGTATGTCAGCAAAAGTATGCAACAAACATCATCAAAAGATTCTACATGGAATACTACAATCTAGTAGAAACTCCTATACCGCTAGGCAACAAATTAAGTAAGAAAGATGAAGGCCCTACAGTGGACCCTACCCTGTACAAAATTTTAGTAGGCAGTTAGTTGTATCTTACATCAACTAGGCCAGATACTATGTATGCAACCAATCTTGTTTCCAGGTTCATAGAATCCCCCAAAGATTCCCACTAGAAGATGGTGAAAAGGATTCTGATATATGTTGTAGGCACTCTCAATTTTGGCTTATGGTACATTCAGTCTAATGATAATAATCTCTCTGGTTACACAGACAATAATTTTGTAGGAAGCCTAGATGATAGGAAAAGCACCTCAAGACATGCTTTTCACCTGGGCATGAACCTGATTTCATGGGCATCAAAGAAGCAACCAATTGTATCCATATCTTTTGTAGAAGCAGTGTATGTCATTGCTACCTAAGCTTCCTGTCAAGATGTGTGGATGAGAAGAATATTGAATGATATGTCACATACAGAAAAGGAGCCAACTACTATCTTCTATGACAACACCTCAACAATTGCTCTATCCAAAAATCATGTGTTTCACAAGAAAAAAAAACATATTGGCACTTGTTTTCACTTCATACGGGAGCTAGTCAATAATGGTGACATAGCACTTCAATTCTATGGATCTCGAGATCAGCTCACATATATTTTTACAAAGCCACTACGAAAATCCGTTTTTGATTTTCAGACACAGCACTTGGGTATTATCAGTGATGATGTTTTTAACTGTTGAGTTTAAGAGGGAGTGTTTAATATATCAGTAACCTCAATAGTGTGTGACTGTACACTGCCAGTTGTCCTGGCTAGCTGCACGAGTTAGTTAGGATCTCTTGTTTTGTTTCTTCATTTTCTCGAGCTTATTTAGCTCAGATATATACTCAATACTAGTGTGCTCTGCTCATTTTCTAATTTTCCCAATTTTGTCTTCTCTGTATTATCTTCTTTACTTCTCATTTTATCAATTATGATGGGTTGTTTATCCACAATCTAAGTTGCTTGATTACCACAAGAACAGTAGATGAGGATTGAACCTAAATGTTGGAGGGGAATGAAGTCCTACCAATTCTGCATGTGATCTATCCCTTCAGAAATGGACGACCACATTATCTTTGTAGAAGCAACAAAAGGATGATGCTAGGTTCTATTTGGCATCGTTTTGGTGGCCAGGAGCAAAAAAAATGTCACATATATCTCAATATAATCGATCCAAGCATAATCTTATTTTAATGTACCAACAAGGGCTTGAATTTGATTCTTGATGCCTTGTTACACGAGGGTTTGGGTGTTATAGATAGATGAACCATAAATAATTAAATCAAACCCTAAAAAATGCCAACCAAGAAGACAATCATTGAAACCAATTAGCATTAAGTAAATGACGTGCCAATAAAGTTCAAACAATCTAGAATAACCCTAAGGGAAATTTTATTTTTAAGGTTTAGGTGGTTGAACCTAACAAGAATATTAGTGCTTTGAGGGAAAATGTGGTCATCACTTCTATTTAGTGTGAATTTTAGAGTTTACGAAGAATAGTGTTAAAGGGTACTGAGAGGATTTCCCCTCAAGCACCACCCAGGGCTTGACATAATTCTTCAAGGCTTCAAGGGAGGATTTGTGTGTGAGGATTCTTTCTTGGTTCTAGACAAGGTGAACTTAAAGATGATCCAAGCAAAATAAAAGATCCATTAGACGTCTTATCTCTTAATGCATGAGAAAGAAACTTTAACTATCAAAGGGATGGTGAGAGATCTTACCTTAAACCTTCCAATTGGAGCATTAAATTACTTCTTTGACCTTGTAGTAACCAATGTTATTCCTAGCAATATCAAAGAAAGTTATTCTAACCATTGAAAATGCTATAAAACATCACATGAAGAGAAATAGATACACAATAGATCTTATAGCCCAACTTCTCATTAATCTCCAAGATTTCAAATGGAGGAGGAATTCTCCTCTATAGGTGAGAAGCCTCCTAAATTACAAAGTAAAACCACTCATAGCCCAAAACCATGATCTTGAAATCCTTAAAACCATGGACAACATACAAGTTATAATATAATAATTCAATAACATGCTCACAATGTACAATGTCCCTCTTAGAAGAGGTCAAATACAATATAAAAATCATAGGTAAGGACCAAATAGATTCCAAAGGAGGTGAGTCCCTCAAAAAGTGTCAATATCCACATAAATGCATGCATCCCAATGCATAATACCTATTCCAATTGATGGGTTTAGCCTCTTAGCAAGCTATTAATTGGTAGCACGTCATGACATCCTTCAACACATCATAACAAAGGGGTTAGTTTTAATCCTTTCCTAAGGCTTACCAAGGGGCACAACATTGACCCTTATACATGTGTCAAATCCTAAGACACCAATACTTCTTAAGTATATAGGTGAAAGACATGTAATAATGATTAATAATGATGAAAAAGGAAGAGAAACAGGTTCATGTGACAACCTTCAAAGTCTTAGACATGCACACATATTATTTTTCATTATTCATCTAGCTCTATTTAGTGAGGATTTTTTTTCATTATAAATGCCTTCTTGAGGAATATTAACATTGAGTTATCATCCTCAAGAGTGTTTGTTATTAACCCTTAAGCCTTTTTATTTAAATGTTCACTTTATTGAAAAAGTCCCTTTTATTTAGATACTCATAGACAAATGAGAGACATGGGCATTGGCCTCATAGCGAGGGGCATTGATTAAGTTTAACTATTGGATTTTAATTGTGCTCTTCACCTCTTAGCCTTAGTGGTTGTGTTTATTTCAGGTATTTATATTTTATCTTTCCTTTGGACCTTTGAGAAATCATACACTACGAGGATAATGTTGTTATGTGAATGGAATGAATGAACAAGGGAAATGGAAACTGGTTAGCATGATTAGAATGTGGATAAGGCTATCTATCCTAGACAACTACTGATACAAGTTAGTCAAGGGACCACACACTTCTAAGAGAAAAAATGTTTCCCAAGGTACTACGAGGAAAAAAAACAACCATATAAGATTATGAAATGCCAAAGAATAGTCGTTAGATGTTTACCATTTTAGGACAAGATAAGAAGTTATATCATCAAATCCAAACATGTATTAAATGAAGCATCTAAGAACCACACGATACCATACCATTTGTCATCCGAGGTTATACCATAGTTGAGCTAGAAATCATGAATTTGATGGAGATCAATGAAGAAGTTTGGAAAGATGAACATGTCTCCTCATGCAATCAACATAATGATACCCTATGGCATCCAAAAGTATCACCCTTGGAGGGGGTAAAATATGGCCCATACTCCTATTTGAGGATGATCATGAATCCTCATGAAATCAACAACAAGGTGCCCTCACGATGGTATCCAAGAGTGTCACCCCTGTAAGGGGTAACAGGTCCAAATTCAACACAACTCCAAAATGACATGATACCCTATGACATCCAAAAGTGTCACCCTTGGAGGGGGTAACATCTGGATCATACTCGTACTTGAGAATGAGCATGAATCCACATGCAATCAACAACAAGATGCCCTCGCGATGGTATCCAAGAGTGTCACCCCTGTAAGGGGTAACAACTTCAAATTCAATAGAACTCCAAAATGAAAAATGTGTAAGGTTTTCGAACGGACTGTAATTTCATCATTGGTCTCTCATTATTATGGCTTCGAAGTATACATCCAAGAAATTCCCACAAATGTTGGTATAGAGAAGCTTCCCATAAATGTGAGGGAATCTAAGTTGACAAAACCTGTAGCAAAACAGGGTAAACGAGCTTCTACTTCTTCCAGTCGACAATGGAAACTTCCAAAATCACCAATTTTGCAACCTCTCAACTAAATAGTATGATTCATTGAGAGAAGAGACATGAGTAATCTTTACCATTTAATTCGACCTAGTGAATTATCGATCTGTTCCTTGTCGTTGAATTCTCAAATACTTGTGTAAACCTTGGAAACTACGAGGTTAACTTATGCGAGGACATGGGCTATTTGTGTGCAAGTAAGCACTGATTCCAAATCTAAATCAAAGGATTTATGTACCCTAAAAGATGGTGAACATTGTTCCTCTAATTGAAAGAATGGATTGTGCCTCTTGTCGAGTCCTGGATGATCTCGATTCTGGATGATCTTTGTCATCAAACATATTGGTTATCAAAGACAAATTTGTGAACTCTAGTTGAGTAGGAATAATGGAGTCTTTTCCACATGCCAAAGGGAATGAAGGATTACTAATGCCAATTTTAGGTATTACTCTAAAGGTCCACAAACCATGAACAAATGTGAAGTGTCAATTCATCTAATTATGTTTAATGGTTCCTTTTAAGACTCTAATAAGGATTTTGCATGTGGACTCTACAAAACCATTTGTTTGAGAGTAAGAGTTGGCAGAGTATAAATAAGCAATTACATATTTTCTCTAAAATTCAATCCTTTCGGATGAAAATAATACTAAGTCATTATTTACTATTAACATTGTTGCCATTATAAAATTAGAAATAATGATGGGGTGGGAGGGGCTCTAGAGAGACTTTTGGATCCCAGAGGTAACATTGATATCCTTTACTCATGGGGATTGAGAGCCACTTAAAACAATATATATCTAAAACTTACTTGAGGGGCTAATTCTTGCTAGAGAAAAGAATATTAACAAGTTTTGAGCTTTCATAGATTCAATAATCATAATCAAAGTGTTCATTAATCGATCTCAATCTAAAACCAACTTATTCGATGGGATAATAAGTCAGGTTATTGCGCTCAGTAAAAAATTCAAGTAATTCAATCTTTATCATGTAAAAAGAAACTTAAACTCCATTGTTGATCATCAAGCCAAAGGGGACACTAGTGTAATGTCCTCGAAACATTACCAAGCAGAATTCACCTAAAAACAATTTTTTTTCCTGTTGGCTCAATTATTGTAGTTTACGAGGTAAGATTTAGTTCACATTATTAACCATATTCTAATACAATCATGAACTAAATCTACATCATTCTTGAATGCATCTAATAAACTCATTCACAACAACAATAGATCATTTAAGCAGAGTAATTAAACTCATGAAATAACTCAAGAAATAGATAAACACTTATCTTTTAAAACACTTGTGCAACCAGTTGCTTGTTTCTTGGGAATGATGATCCACCCAACCATAGACCTGTTGTTCTAAATCTCAACAGCAAGTCACCCCCTAT
This sequence comes from Picea mariana, assembly GCA_032191745.1. Taxonomy (NCBI): domain Eukaryota; kingdom Viridiplantae; phylum Streptophyta; class Pinopsida; order Pinales; family Pinaceae; genus Picea; species Picea mariana. The sequence continues at coordinate 43,507 of JASDQU010438523.1, forward strand.
ATGGGAATAGCAATCCACAAGCGAAGGGTTCATCTCACATTTTATCACACAACCCATTGGTATTCTCCTTCAACTATGTACCTCTTCACTTCTCTCGGTCCATCAGGTGACCCATTCATTTATTAGGGTCTCTCTAGCTTAGGTAGCTAGGAATATCTCTACTGGGAACTCAAAGGAACTCACTGCCAAGAAACACCACCAATAAAATCAACAACAAACACATGTTGATACGGTGCAACTCACTCAGGAGTTTACTCTTCATGCCTCACAACCTTGCTTTTCAATTTCCAACTATAATACACTCGAATGTGCTCCTAAATTAATCTATCCTCCTTGATCCAACTTTGGTTCTCTTTTTCCTTGCTTACTCTTAGTATTCGTGCCCAAATCAATGTGTAAAAATTGTCTGTAACAACCCAAGATCAACAAACCAACAATTCCTTTAATTTTGGCAACTTAGTTCGAATCCTTGGTTACTAGGAAAAGCCAATGGATCTCCAAGCACAATGGTTGTAGCATGTTCTCAATGCATATTCTCATTTGGATTTGTAAAAGCTTCATATGTGAGAAATGTAACTCTCATAAAATAATCCAATAATTTGTCATTTCATCACCAAATAAGAGATTAGTGAGAGTTAAAGTTCAAAGGATAGTTTCTTAAAAACTAGTAAACTATTTACAATATAAAGTTCAACATTCAAGTGCTTTATATACTTCTCATACTAAAGAACAAAAAGATAATTTTACTCAAGAAATTATGTCTTGTAGCAAGCCCATTGAAGGCTTGATGTTGTAACCTACGGCTCTAATACCACTCTGTAATGTACCCAACAACCATGTTGAGTCTCGTCACTACATAAAACGACTTAGCCTGCTAAAAATCGAATTAAAAACTTCCTCATATATATAACAGAAAACCAAGGGGGCAATAGGCCCATAAAAACTTACAATAAACATCATGTTGATTTATCCATGCATATACAACATTTATAAATTCATGAATGCATGCAAACCCAACAAAACATAACACGTCATTCATATATCTTTTTCACATCAAAATAATCATAAATAACACAACATAAACACTTATATGTTTATAAATGTAATTTAAGTGGTTGCATATGAAAGATAAACCTTCTATCCATAAACATTGTTGTTCATTTTCTCTCAACAACAGACCATCGCTGAGATGAGGCTATGAGTCCACAAGGATACCTGGCTCGATGGTTGTCCACTCTCCACACTCAAAAACCCAAATCGAGGATCTACTCCTACAACAGTTCCAATCCACCAATTCTCTCTTCCCCACAACCTACACAACCCAAAGAATGTACCCCCTTCACTACTCACAGTCTCTCAAGTTGTACCATTCATTTATCAGGGCTTATAATGCACTTGGTTGGTGAGGAATCTCTTATCTAGGGGATTTAGGAACTCTCAAATTTATTTCAGGAGTGCTCACAACAACCTTCACAAGGCTCTTAAGCCATTTACTCAACGCGAAACACATTATAGGATTACATCCTATTTTACAGGCACACATGACTCATTTTTGACATAACACATGACCAAACAATGACCATCTTCAAGCATATCATGGCCGATGTTGTTTCCAACATTCAACTCTTCCTTTGCCCAAAATCTACATGTAAAATCTATCTCCCTTCTGCATACGAATTTCCCTTCTTTTCATTTGTTTTATTGACTCCCACTCTTCCCAAAGATGATTGTACTTCAATCCCATGCTCCCCAATAACTAAGGAATGTGACTTCTCACACCCACCCTCTTACATGAGTTTAATCATTGACTTTGAGAACACTCAACAATGAAATAAAAGGTTTACACAATTATAATAGTTTCACGAATCTGGGTTGGATTAATACCCAATAATAAAATCCCCTTGGACGCCGCTCTCTTGTGGAATCATATCCCCCCGTCATTTTCATCAATCTTGCATCGCAACCAACGATTAATATTTTTAATAATTATTTCAATATCCATAATATACAATTCATCCCCCGACCATATTAATCAATATGAGCTCCTTACCCGAATCATATCATCTCACCAACCTAATTCACATTTATATAACTACATTGCAATTTGTGGGGATTAAAACTCATGTTACAAGTAGACTAAGAAAGGGTGAATTATTGATTAATGGGGTGGGGAGGGACTCAAGTCTTTCCCTAATGTCCTCTGCCATTTCATTGATCATGCCCTCAAGTTGGCAGGTGGCGACTATCTGGGGTCGAGCACCTCTCTTCACACATACATGAATTAAATTTCTGTATCTGTTGGTTTTTTCATTTGTGTGGTGTACCTATTTTGAGGAGGTTTCAATGGATTCATCCCTGGATTTTTCCTTTGTTTTGTCATATATTTCTCGTGTTGTTCGGGGTGTCACAGAGCTACCTGTTCAAGGGATGATTTTGCATTGTAGTTTTTTATTGCTCAATGGGTCATGTTCTATACATCTTAAGTAGATGGTACCTAGGTATGCTATCAGTAGAAAAGATTTATTGCAGACTTATTCCTTCCTTGCTCATTCTAATCAATTGGTAACCGAGTGTCTTGTGTGTTTTCTCTAAATCACTGATTTTATTAGAGAGGTTTCTATTTTCATCATGTTATCCAACTATGGCATGGGTAAGTGTTGTGGTTTCTTAAATTTGGCCTTTCCTTGCCACGGTTTCTCGTTTACGTTTTTTTGGGTCCGAGACTTAGGTTTTTGTTGATCTAGTTCTCTTCATAGAGGGATTTTGGAGCCTTCTCTCATGGATCCCTTCTGGAAGGATCTCAGGAAAGTGATTAGGAGGAGTGAGTAGATAGCACATTCAAATAGCTTGGCCCTCCAATACCTATTAAGCATATTCGAGGATTTTGATCAGGCCATAGCCAACCTGACTATATCTAGAAATCAAGAAAAAAAAGTGGCCCTGCAAGCTCTAAACAGACAGATGGACAAAATGGAGTAAAAAATACAACATAGCAAGGCCCAACTCAACACCCAACCTATGGAAGTGACATCTTACATTCATGGGGACCAACATTCAAAATAAGAAGGAGCTAATAATGGTGCAGGTACGAGAAACTGAGGCATTATCCCCATGGAGACTGAAGAAGGAGTTTCTCCCAAAGACCATGAAGCTCCTGAAATTTCATACTATTTCTCTTCTAACTAATGTATGTTTTTTTAAGTTATATGATGTCTAATTAGTTATTATTAGGATGTAATCAGCTCATATAAGATCAAAAATAATTTTATTAGACACACTTTCCCCTTTATTATAGATCTAGAAATTTTAACAAGTTGAAAGCCTTGTTTTGTAAGATTTTGTTATTGTTGCTTTAACACAACCCTTTTTAATACAATTTAAGTTAAGTTTTGGTTTAAAAAAGATAGAAATAATGTTGATCTCATGTAAATATTCTACCTATTTTACATGAATTTATTTGATTGGTATCCACTATACATTTGGTAAAACAAATCCAAACTAATATTAAATCAATGATAAACTTTTTTTTCATTGATTATTAAATCAATGATAAACTCTTTTTTCATTGATTAATAAATATTGATTATTGATTGTTTAATATTATTAGTTTTTTATTATATATCACAAGTCTTATCTTTTCTTAGTACAACAAAGGTTTTTTCTTAGTACAAAAAAAGGTATTGATTTATCGTTGATTTAATATTTATTATTATTTAATATTATCTTTATTTATTGATTTAATATTTCTTCTTATTTAATATTATCTTGATTTATTATATATAAGAAGTCTTATTTTTTCTTACTTGAGCAAAAGGGATATATATATATA
>JASDQU010438523.1:47596-66410 GCA_032191745.1 Picea mariana
TCTTAAGAGGTCACAAGTTCAAATTCAGAGGGGGGTAGGGCATGTATACCTCCGTAGACTTTACCAATGAAATTGTTGGGTGGAGGGGGTCCCTTGTCCCACAAACAAGGAAGTCTCATACACCAATTTGATGTGGCTTAGTCGTGGCCTTAAAAATAGATTATTAAAAAATTAAAGATACCATTCAAACTCAAATAGAGGATAGATTCTTAGGGTTCAAGAGTGAATTGCAAACAATGAAGAATAGAATTCAAGAAATGGAAAAACATAAACAATCAACCCAAGAAGGAGGGGTTGAAGAAAACCACAACTTGAGAGATAGGATTAAAGAGCTAGAAGAAAAACTAACCAACAAATTGACCCTCAGTAATATGGAAAACAAATTGGATATCAAACCCATCAAAAAGGAAATGAATAAGCTAATCGAACTGGACCATGAGCGTAATAAAAGAGCCTTGAACCTCATAATTTTTGGTATAAAAGAACAACAAGAGGAGGATACACTAGCAATAGTAAAAGAATAATTAAAAAATAAATCACAAATTGATACAACTTACCTCATAGAAGCAAAGAGGCTAGGAAAAATAATTGATCACAAAGATAGGCTGATCTGTGTCAAAGTAAGTTGTAATGACCATAAATATAGAATACTTAGTAAATCTCCAAGCTTAAAAGGGTCAAGAATATTTATAAATGAAGACCTCATTCCCGAAGACCAAGCTGAATTAAGGAAGGAAGTTTAAAAGGTAAAAGAAGCCAGGAAAGAAGGAAAATGGACAATAATTAGAAATCGAAAAGCTATTGTTAGGGATAGAGACCAGAAGGATAATAATAAATAGGAATTTGGGACACTCGGGATCCTTTTTGGAATTGTCGTGGCTTTCCATGGGGCAAAGGTCCTATGATAAGTTGGATTCCGAGTGATATTGATATTATCTATCTAGCTAAAACTTGGGAGCATGAGGAGTCTAAGGTCCCTAGCATTGAAGGATTTTTCTTGTGGTCGGCATAGAACAAAAAATCCTATCGTAGAGGGATAAGAGGCATAGCTTTTTATATTAGAAAGAGAATTTCTCCTCACATTCAACTTCATAAGATTGACCCTCTTAATCAATACATTTGGATAGAAATTTCAGACACCATTGTTAAGAAGATGTATATAGCAATTTTTTATTTTGCACCTATTAATTCTACTTTTATAAGAAAAATAATCTAGATAAAAATTGTCCCTATAATAATTTAGAACAAGATATTTCTAATTTGAAAAATGAAGGTAATATCCTCATGCTAGGAGACTTGAATGCTAGGAATGCAACTAAACAAGCTACTCTTTTAAGTAATGAGTCCAACCATAATCCTTTATGGCTAGATGAGGACCTTGTTTTATCTAATAGCTACAAAAGAAGCTCTAAATACCTAATTGAGAACTTGTTTGGTACTGAGTTGGTCAAGCTCTGCAATTCTCAAGACCTAATAATTTGCAATGGAGTAATGAAGTGGCCAATCTCCAACCAGATGACATGTATTCATGGGCTAGGTAGTATTGTTGTAGATTATGTGATATTTGATATCCCCGTTTCCAACAAAATAGAAAATTTTGACCTTTTAAATGACCATGAGTCTGACTCTGATCATAAACCTTTAACCCTAACCCTAAAATTTCCCATGCATAGGAGCACCATTGAAGAGAATTTTGATAATCAAAGGAATTTGTGCTTTAACAAAAGTAAAGTTGACATTTTCCTAAAGGATTTAAATAGTAAATTAAACCTCCTAAGTTATAAGGACAACATTGAAGAACTCTATCATAATTTTACAACTACCCTTTCCACTTCTATTAACAAGTTCTCTTTCGAGGTGTCCTATAAAAAGAATAATAGAACGACCAACCTTTGGTATGATAAAGAATGTAGAATTACTAGAAAATCCATTAGGGATGCTTCTAATGATCTAAAAATAGGGGGCTGACTTGTTATGCTATGAAAGCACCCTCTACTTCATTAAAATAAACTTTCAGGACCTTGCTCAATGTCTTAGTTATGCAAGATAAATTATGTGCCAAGTTTATGCATCTTCTTTTAAATGTTCATGTGTGAGGATTTTTTTTTTTAAATGGTTAAATATGTGTTTTAAATAAATACACAGCAAACATAACTTGCAACAAATAAACCATCAAACTCACAACAATAACAAGATGATAAGGGAGTTCACCCCCAACTGGGCTACATCTCCTTGAGCCTCCATCAATGGACTAGGCTCTCTTGGATTAGTTTGTCAAAGATTCTTTTACAAGATACTGCTCAAATCCAATGGAAATAATGAATGTGCCATTGGGTTCAGAATACATAAAATCCCCAGAAATGACTAATAGAACTCTGAAAACGGATCATGGCTCATCCGTGCATGACCTCTTCTACATGTGGCCTTGAGCTTCCCTGAGCTTCCTTGTGGAAAAGACACCTATAAAAGTCCTCAAATGGATCTAAAACATATCTCAATGTGTTCATATCATAACAATTAGCCAAAATTGACTATTCAGTCACAGAAAATAGACTTGGGCTCATCTGAGCATGGCCTCAATCAATAAGGGCTTCAAGCTCCCTGGAGCTCTCTGAAAATTCAATGGTGAAAAACCTACAAAATAAGTCTTCAAATTCCTTTGAAAATAGTGCCAATGGATTCAAAACGTCCAAAAACCCCTAGCTGGGCTTTTTTGGCACCTCATTTGGCCAAGAAATGAAGAAGATAGGCCTCTTGCCATTTTCCTTCTTCAAGCTTGTTGTCTCTGGTTCGCCAAAATGCACCTCTGTGCATCCAACCTAGCTCATGCTCTCAATCTCGTGCTAAAATCTAGCACCAGGCGCACAACCGCATAACCGTACAAACTATAGGACGATTAGGGTGTGCCTAGCCTCTAACCGCCAAGCCGTGGACATATGGGTCATATGACCTTGTTCTAGCACAAAGATAAGCACCTTTGCATGATCGAACGTGAGCGTAACACATGTTGGTGAATGGGTCGGGCTAGCCATTTGCAAATGTGCGTGCGGGGGGTCATATGGCTATGTATGTGAACAGGGGCTGGGGCTTAGCCCTAGCCCTGTCCATGCCCAAACTTTAATACATGCAAACTTTAATATATATGAAATGGCATATATAACAAGACACAAGTGGTGGCGCTCCGGTTGGGTGGCCTTTTCCAAAGATTTTCCATAGTGGAGGAGGTCTAGGGTTTGATCCCCACGGACTCCATAATATTTTAAACAACTAATGAAATGCGGTGCCACATGGCAACCCATGCTTGGGCCACGTGGCACCAAACCATTTGACAAAATATGCCACGTGTCGAAACAACATTCGTCCAAAATATGCCAATCAATGATTGTCACATCATCAAATGCCACCTCAGCATACGGACATGCCATGGTAGCTGTATGACCTTTGCCACGTCATCTGTATGGACTGTACAGACAACAATGTTTTTTCTTCCTGTTTGGCAAATTGAACAGATTGCGATATCTCACTCATCCGATGTTCGTTTGAACTCGTTCAAGTTGCATTGGGTTTGTGACAATGAGGGCTATGCACATGTTCATTTTGAGGCAATTTCGAGAAATTTTATTTTGGAGCAAAATTTTGACCCCTGGTCTAGATTCTGATCACACCTTCCCATTGAAAGGATTTTGGACCCACAAAAGCTTATGATTATTTTCTTGAGCTTTAATACTCTTCTTCTTCCAAGTTCTATCAACCGATTCTACTTGAAAAGTCTTTTTGACAATCACCTAGATACCTTGACATGCCTTGCACTGCAACTGGCTATGTCCCTCAACTACTGTTCTATGGCTGTTGCTGACCCACTGTTCTCTTTGTACTTGGAAGATTGCCAACCTTCCCACTGAGAATCATTTCCTTCTTGTGAACTCTTTGACGTCAACACAATCCGCTCTCCAATGGTTGCAAAAACTTTCCTGCGACATCTTGTCACAAACCAAGAAAACCATCAATCTTGAAAACAAATTTATACAAGACTAAAAATGATGCCAACAAAGTCTTTTGTCTCTTCAAGAAATCGGTCAAATCTTGTACTTCGTCAAATCACATGGTGTTTTCCTACATCTTGGTGTACTCAAAATCGACTTACAAGCCAACAAACACCATCGACTAAACATAAGTCGAAAAACATGATCGACACAACATAGTCGTCAAGACAACATCAACACAAGTCGAGACTCATTTGAAACATATCAACCTTCCCAAACTGACAAGTTGACATTCATGATACACAATCATGTTACAATTATGAGTGACTCATAATGAACTATCACCAAATTCATTGTTTACGCGCCACAAAAACACATGCATGTGCATAGCTCTTCAACTCTCCTTCAAGTACAAACATAAGTACATAAACCCAAAACATGTGGGTACATAAGAGTTGAATATGAAAAAGATATATGGTTGTAACAAGTGAGCATCATACCCCTCTTTTACATCCTCCTGGCGAAGTTGTGCAACAAACAAGAATGCCTTCAAATAAATTGCATTCACATGCAACTTGCATCATACAAGTTGTGATAAACTAGTGCAACTTGTCATGCTTTCAATAGAAATGAATACATAAGGCTGAAATGTGCATCTACAACAGAAAAATGCAAGCCTTACTTGCTCAAGAAATTCAACCATTTCTTACCAAGCCAACTCAATGGTGAATTTTTTTGCTGAAAATCATCCTCTTGTGAATCATCTTGACTCAGATCGATGATGGAATCTCCTCTTCCATTCTTGCTAAAATCTTTATCCATCTGCCTCTTGTGATATGGATGAGTGGTTGAATGCAATGTCCAACATTGGTCAATGAGATGACCCTGCTTCTGACAATGAGTGCAAATCTTTTGCATCCTCTTTTCAAGTTGTCTTTGCTTGTAAAGTTTCCTAAAAGTGGTCAATCTTTTCCAACATTTTGAAACATGATGGTTATATAAACCACAATATGTACATAAATTTTTTCTTCCATTTTTACATGCAAATTTATCATGCTTAACATAATCAAAAGCAAATGAATGATAGGCAGAATTATACCTTGAACATTCACCTTTATCGCCTTCTTGAGGAGGTGAGTTGGAAGAGTTACCAACTCTCTTTTGAAGACCAAAAATAGTGTTCTTGTCCTCATCATTGTCAGAACTCTTTCGTTTCACACATTTGCATTCATCTTGAACACATACTTTGCATGCTGGAGGGATTGAACTTGCAACAAAATTTCTTAAACATTCACCTTTATATCCTTCTTGAGGAGGTGAATTTGAAGAGTTACTAGCTCTCTTTTGAAGACCAACAAATCTGTTCTTGTCCTCATGGCTGTCACATCTCTCTTGTTTCATACATTTGCATTCATCTTGAACACATGCTTTGCATGTTTGAGGGATTGAACTTGAAACAAAATTTGTTCTTGGAACTTTTTCCCTTGTCTCCTCAACTTTGGAATATGCTCCATATTCCTGTTCATATCCAAGACCACAATACTTGGGCCTCTCTTCAACAACAATAGGCTCAACAATGCCTTGTGCATGCTTGCCTAACCCCCTACCTTCATAGCCCATTTTTAACAATAACTTGGACCCTATTCCTCTTGTGTGATTTTCAAAAACACCAAAGTATTCATCTTGAGAGGAATTTGAAGATAAACTAACATTACATACCTCATGTTCATGCATGTACTTGATAAGGGTTTCTTTCTCCTCCTTCATGGACATCAACTGCTCTTGAAGGGCAATGCTCTCTTCTCTATCTTCCCACAAATCTTGTACCATATCTCTCATGGTTACAAACTCCTTCAACATCTCTTTGTCAAATAACTTCGATAATGAAGATGTATGAGAACTATCAATGTTTGAATCTTCCTCCATCCTTGCAAGATATCAAACTTCAACACAAAACTTGCACAATAATACCAATAGCTAAAACTCTAGCTATCAATGGCAATCACATGAGCAAAACAAACTAAGCTCTGATACCACCTGATCTAAAAATAGGGGGCTGACTTGTTATGCTATGAAAGCACCCTCTACTTCATTAAAATAAATTTTCAGGACCTTGCTCAATGTCTAAGTTATGTAAGATAAATTGTGTGCCAAGTTTATGCATCTTCTTTTAAATGTTCATGTGTGAGAAAATTTTCTTTTAAATGGTTAAATATGTGTTTTAAATAAATACACAACAAACATAACTTGCAACAAATAAACCATCAAACTCACAACAATAACAAGATGATAAGGGAGTTCACCCCCAACTGGGCTACATCTCCTTGAGCCTCCATCAATGGATTGGGCTCTCTGGGATTAGTTTGTCAAAGAATCTTTTACAAGATGCTTCTCAACTCCAATGGAAATACTGACTGTACCACTGGGTTCAGAATACATAAAAACCCTAGAAATGACTAATAGAACTCTGAAAATGGATCATGGCTCATCCGAGCATGACCTCTTCTACATGTGGCCTTGAGCTTTCCTGAGCTTCCTTATGGAGAAAAAAACTGTAAAAGTCCTCAAATGGATCTGAAACCTATCCCAATGTGTTCAAAGCATAACAATTAGCCAAAATTGACTATTCAGTCACAGAAAAAAGAGATGGGCTCATATGAGCATGGCCTCAATCAATGAGGGCTTCAAGCTCCCTGAAGCTCTCTGAAACTTCAATGGTAAAAAACCTGCAAAAGAAGTCTTCAAATTACTTTGAAAATAGTGCCAATGGATTTTGAACATCCAAAAACCCCTAGCTAGGCATTTTCGGCACCTCATTTGGCCAAAAAATGAAGAAGATAGGCCTCTTGCCATTTTCCTCCTTCAAGCTTGTTGTCTCTGGTTCGCCAAAATGCACCTCTGTGCATCCAACCTAGCTCACGCACTCAATCTCGTGCTAAAACCTAGCACCAGGCACACAATCACATAACCGTGCAAACTGTAGGATGGTTAGAGCACGCCTAGCCCCTAACCGCCAAGCCGTGGACATATGGGTCATATGACCTCGTTCTAGTGCAAAGATAAGCACCTCTACATGATCGAATGTGAGGGCGACATGTGTCGGTGAATGGGTCAAGATAACCATTTGCAAATGTGTGCACGGGGGGTCATATGGTTATGTATGTGAATGGGGGCTGGGGCTTAGCCCCAGTGTTGTCTGCGCCCAAACTTTAATACATGCAAACTTTAATATATATGAAATGACATATATAACAAGACACAAGTGGTGGGGCGCTGGTTGGGTGGCCTTTAACAAAGCTTTTCCACAGTGGGGGAGGTCCAGGGTTCGATCCCCACGGACTCCATAATATTTTAAACAACCAATGAAATGCAGTGCCATGTGGCAGCCCATGCCTGGGCCACGTGGCACCAAATCATTTGACAAAATATGCCACCTGTCGAAACATCATTCGTCCAAAATCTGCCAATCAACAATTGCCACATCATCAACTACCACCTCAGCATACGAACATTCCATGATAGCTATACAGCCTCTGCCACCTCAGCTGTACGGACTATACAGACTGTAGAGTTAGCAATTTTTTTTTTGCTTGTTTGGCGAATTGAACATATCGCAATATCTCATGCATCCGACGTCCGTTTGAACCCGTTTGAGTTGCGTTGGGTTCATGACGACGAGGGATATTCACCCATTTGTTTTGAGGCAATTCCGAGAACTTTGATTTTTGAGCAAAATTTTGACCCCTGGTCCAGTTTCTGATCATCTAATGAGCCCTTAAAACTCGATAAGATCAATACGTACAAATCCCTAATTAAAAGGAAAAAAAATACTATATCAATAAAAGGCAAGATCAACTTTCACAACTATACAAGTTGGATCCCAAGAAGTTTTGGAGCCAAATTCTAAAATGCAATACTAAATAAAATAATAGGATTCCCTTAAGGGACTGTAATTCCTACCTTAAAAGTCTTTATGAGTTCCCTAATGCCATGGACACCATTACTATTGTCCCTACAAAGGAAGAAGTTTTTTCTTTAGATGACATAGAGTTCACGGTTAAGCGGCTCGCAAATGGGAAAGATAAGGACATTGAAGGCTACCAAGATGAAATTTTTAAAATCGAAGGGCTAATCCTTATCCCTCACATACACAAGCTCTTCAATTTAGCAGTCAAGTAGGGATTCCCTAAACCCTGGATGAAAAGCCTCATTGTTCCTATTTTTAAAAATGGGGATAGAAACATTCCCTCTACTTATAGGACCATCATGATTAGCTCGATTTCAGCCAAGCTTTATGGAATTATTTTGGAAAAGAAGATTAGCCTTTGGCTAGAAAGTCATGGTAAAAGAGCTAAATGCCAGGCTGGGTTTAAGAGATATCATTCAACCGTGGGCCATCTTGTTACCTTTAGGATCATTGCAGAGGAGTTCCGAAATACTAAAACCATTCTTTTATGTTGTGTTGTTGACTTTAGAAAATCTTTTGACATGGTTCCTAGGAAAAAACTTTGAAATAGGTTGGAAGAGGTAAAAGTGCCTCTCGAGTTGAGGGCTACTGCAATAAGGATGTATGAGAATGTTATTACTAAGTTTAAAAACACTGAGGGTTGGTCAAAAGAGATTAACTGCAATATTAGAGTCAAACAAGGTTGTCCCTTGTCCCCTACCCTTTTTGACATATACATTGACAAGTTAGAAAAATGCTTGGAAAAAGCAGGTTGTGTTGGCCCTACTCTCACTGGTATAGTCATCAATCTTCTTCTTTATGTCGATGATATCGTTCTTATGGCAAGGAGTCCCTATGATCTTGAAAACCAACTAAGAATCCTCAATGATTTTTTCTCCAATATGGGTATGTCTATTAATACTGATAAGACTAAGGTCATGATTATTAAATCCAATAATATCTCTTATGATACCTTTGTATATGACAACAACAACTTGGAGGAAGTGACTTCATACAAATATCTTGGAACTGATATTCACAACAAGCTCAATTCGAATTATAGCAATGAGAAAAGGATTTTTGGTGGATGGAAAGCTTATTATGGGCTTGAAAACAATTGTAAATCAGCTGATCTTTGGAGTTTGGATAAGAAGAAACTCCTCTTTGAGACTCTTGTTACACATATTATTCTTTATTGATTTGAAGTCTGGGGCTGTAGTATCTCTCGTGAATCCTGGACAAAGATAGAGAAAATACAAAATAATTTTATAACCTATAATCTCAAAATTAAAGGAAATACGCCCTATCCCATCCTCCTCTTAGAAACAAGCCTCTCCCCCATTGAGAGCATGGCTATGACTAGATACCTAATGTATAAGAACAAGTTAAACAACATGGAAGACAAGAGGCTACCTAAAATTGCTTCAAAATCAAGTCATAACCACCATCGAATCAAGCGAGGATGGCATAAAGACGCATGGTCTTGGCTAAACTACTGGGGAATCATGGAAGAAACCATTTTGCAGAAAAAAGATACTATTAAAAAAATGTCAAATCAAAATTTAAAGAGAAAATGTGGTGTGATAAAGAGTTAAAGGAAAATAGAAAATTAAGGTACTATAAAGATGTAATCAACCCTAATCTAGAGGATCAAAATTATCTACCTGTTTTGCCAAGTGTAAAGAAAAGAATAAGCATTGTTAAGATAAGAACAAATTCTCACAAGCTCCATAGTGAAACTGGGTGTTGGTTAATTCCTAAAACGTCATGGGATGAAAGAGTGTGTCACCTTTGTGACACTAAGAAGGTTGAAGATGAAAAGCACTTTCTGTTAGATTGTCTAGCCTATACCCATATTAGATCTCATTTTCAAAATATTTATCACACTACCAACCTTCCTAACATCTTAACTCAACAAAAGTATAGTGATCTTGGAAAGCTTCTCTTAATGCTTTTCGAGCACATAAACAAAATTCTAAAGAATCACAAGTAATCACTTACCCTCTTAAAGTCCGATAGACCAATTTAGTCTTAGTCGATGTTAATAATCATCATCATCATCATATAAGGGTGGGGAACATTAATAAAGAAAATATATTAGTCCAAATCTGAAAAAAAAAAATCTTTTCTTTCAATAAAAAAAGGTATTGGGTTAATAGTAGTAACATGATAGGATAGAAAACTCACATAATATGATACAACTTTTAGAATAAAATTGTTTATAAAAATATTATTTCCAAATATTTAAATTGAAAGAAATTCCAAATTTATATATTGTTCCTTGGATGAAGCATACGATTTCCTCTTTGCTTCGAAAAGACAGGGATGTCATGATGCCAAATTATAATGATATTACCTATCATATCACAATCTGTAATATGGTTCTTTTAAAAGTAGTCACAAGGCATGTTTTTATAAGCATAAAATTATAATGATATTACCTATCATATCACAATCTGTAATAAGGTTCTTTGAAAAGTAGTCGCAAGGCATGTTTTTATAAGCATAGGATTTTATGTAATAAGTTTTAAGGTTTAATTTAATTAGTTGCTTATAATGATATTACCTATCATATCACAATTTGTAATATAGTTCTCTAAAAGTAGTTAGAAGGCATGTTTTTATAATCATAATATTTTTATTTTTTTAATAAGTTTTAAGGTTTAGTTTAATTAGTTAAAACATTTATGTTTAAGGTATTTTGTTAATGCAAAGGTTTTATTCTATATGTGAAATTGTGCTTAAATCTTAGGAGGTTGTTATTAATGATTGTAATTGACGAATACATTAAATATTCTACGAAAGAGGGGAAGCTCCAAAATGTAATCCTACATGATGGAGACGTTAAATAGGAATTTTACTAAAAACAAAAGTTTAACAATAATCAATGAAAAAAACTCAAGCACTTGACATACATTGATGTTCAATATGTGGGATGGGAGAGAAGGGATGTGTTGGAGTATTAGTTTTATTACATTTATTAGTTGCTTGTGTAAAAGAGGAAGTGTCACCTTCTAAAATTGGAGTATCAATATACACCTTGCAATAAAGCATTTAATGCTCTATATGTTGGGATACATTTCATTTGATATAAAACACCTTTAGATCAAACATATAAAACATTAAATACTATGATAGAATGCTTATGGTTTACCCTTTAATTGAATTTAGAAAATGCATCCCAACACTTCCTCAATAATCCATCCACCCCATTGGTAGGGCTTTTTCATAGATCTATTTTGCACCCTATTGGTAGGGCTTTTTCTTCCTCAGTAATCTATCCACCCCATTGGTAGGGTTTTTTGATAGACCTGTTTTGCACCCTATTAGTAGGGTGTTTTGATAGACCTGTTTTGCACCCTATTGGTAGGACTTTGGTGATTTTCATAACATTTCCTAGATCTTCACACAAATGAAAATTGTCATAATTGCATTTGCCTACTCACACAAATGGAAATTCTCATAATTGCATTTGTGTATTTGTTTATATTTGATTATTTAATAGTAAAACCTATAAATTTGTTTTAATAATTTTTGTTCATTATAATTTTGTTTTGGTTATAATTTAATTTTTTATTATTTTATATTCTATTTTTTTTGGTTATAATTTAATTTTTAATTATTGTATATTAATAGTTGTTTGAAAAATGATAAATATAAATTTGAATATGAGAGGATCTTTACACGATCTTATAAATTATTTTTTTATTATTAGAATTGAAAAGTTCAAAGATATATAGTCAAAATTTCCATTCACTAAGTGTAATCATAATTTTTAAAATTTTGTTTATTAAATTTAGTAATGATTTCTATCATAAAAAAATAAAAGTTTGTTCACTTATTTACTTACTCTCTTTAGTCTTTATGTTTAAAATACATATAGTCTAATCTAATAATCTAATATAAATGTTGTTACATAATTATGTTATATTAACTTTAAAAAATATAATACATATAACAAATAATATATTTTAGTTAAGTGTTCCATCTTGATTCATAAAAAAGAAATTACATTTTCAATGATTTGGACTGAATACGAAATAATGTATACATTGAATCACTTAATTAGAGTGATTGTGAGAGGATGTTTGCTTTTAAATGTATTTTTTATTTTTAATAAATTAATTCATAATATTTTTTTAAATAAAAAATAATAACAAAAAATTCAATGATGGTTATTATGTTTAGATATTAAATTTCAACACTTTTTTCATGGAGACTCTGAACAATATAGTATTCCAATCACTGTAAGAAATGAAATATATCATCATAAACGTCATCGACACTTCAGTCTAATAATATGGAATCCATTTAAACACGAAACACGGTCTTTTTCATTATGGGTTCCATTAAATTCATTGCGGATGGCATTGATCGAAAAGAAATCTGCCATATTTGTGGCGCACAAATCAGGAGAGACGAAGTTGCTGGCGATTGCACGGCGCGGCAATCTACTAATCACATTACTGGTTGGGCGGTTTGGGCGGTTTGGGGCGAAGCAGCCAAGTCTTGGCGGATGATAGAGGGGAACTTGGAAAGGAGACCGTTTTTTTGTGGGGACGGGGGCGGTGGCGGTGACGGTGGCGGGAGCGGGGGCGCGAGAGCTTCTTAATGGGTAGGACCAGTGCCACCAGCCTCACTCCCGCAGATTCTTTGGAGAGTGCATAGTCAAGGCGGGCGTGCGATTGAGGTGAACCACACCGCGTTCTCGCTATTGTACAGTATACGACAGGACATGGTAAATATGATATATTATATACCATCTCTTTGGTTTAGATTTGGATATACTTTATTAAATGCGATTTTTTGGAAACCAAGGTAAATTCATGTAAACTATCTTAGGGATCAAATCTCCCGCTAGTTCTAACTTCCATGTTGAATAAGGAAAGAATTACAAATTCTCGGATCTAGAGCGCACAGACTTTTCTTAGCACGCGCGTAGTACAATTCTTCGTCGCTCGAAACTCAGAATTGAGTGTGGAAATAAGCATTGGAAAGATCTTGAACAGTAGAAGATAAATGTTCACCCAGAATTTGAATTGAACAAACAATTACTCATAAAATCGGAGGAAGGAAGTCTGATACGTTATTGAACCAAAATGGTTCATGTTTTTATAAAATGATGAATCAATTAATCTGACAAGGTTCTGTTGGCTGCACATTTTTGTAGAGTTAACAGTTGTCAGAAATGAATAGAATTATATCCAAAGTGCAGAGGGATGGATGATACACAGAAAGTCTACATCCAAGAAGATGAAATCATAGGGATGACTGTCCAGTTGGGCATGGAAGGAAACAAATCCAACGGACATGGAGGAGGAAAAGAAGAAGACATAAATCGAGCTGAGGCCATTAGAAAATTGCAGACAAATGTCCAAAGCCACAAGGCTAATAATGAAAGGTTTATGAAAGCCAAAGAACAACAGGAAGACTTCAACATGATGTTAATGAAAATCCTAGATAAAATTGAAATGAATTTGGATAAGGAGAGTGGTTCCAGGAAATACGGAAGCCACGGTGATCCAGATGTATTTCGGTGGCCTCCCAGCTATTCCAACTAGTTCATTTTGGCAGTTTTCCAGTTTGGCAGTTTTTTCCTAGTTTTCGGGTCCCTAACTTGCGAGGCCGTTTTGAGGACCTAAAGAACATTTTTAGGGCTCTCCATAATCGAAATGTGTATT
Source organism: Picea mariana (assembly GCA_032191745.1). Lineage (NCBI taxonomy): Eukaryota > Viridiplantae > Streptophyta > Pinopsida > Pinales > Pinaceae > Picea > Picea mariana. The sequence goes on from JASDQU010438523.1 coordinate 61,207, forward strand.
CCTCGGAAAGACCTTTCCAGCGGGCTAAAGTGCGCCTAAAACGGAGATCATATGCAAAAGTTACAACCCCAGGAAGTTGATGTATTAACTTACCCAAACGAGGCCCACATGACTTTTGGCTCTTCATCTCCTAGGGTTAGGTTTTTGGATGTCTAAAGTTTTTGACATTCCTGTTTATTGTAAAAATTCCTTCAGAACCTCATTTTAACCATCTTCTTATGAATGAGCACAACCGCCACATCTCTTCTCAGAGATAAGCCGCCACCATTCCAGCAAGCTTGTTTTCTGCTGCATTTTACAGTTTCAGCTTATTCTATGTTATTTTACTGTATCTTTGTTATTCTGTGTTAAGCATATTTTAATAATATGTATTCATTTTGTTATGCTCATAAAATCCAAATTAGTGGTATCATATCGGTCTGTTGCTTATTGTCTTAATGCATGTCCCCAACGAGGTCAGGGTACAAAGAATTGGGTCTCTAGCTTATTTCTCTTGAGGAAAAAGGCCTTCACATGCCCAAACGACCTCTCATGGCAGGAGAAAAAAAGATGACGGGACAGGAGATCCTTTCAAAATGTTGCTTAAGGAATCTCTCACGCAACAAAGGAGAGAGATGATGGATAGTCTCGCGCAAAACCTCCGGTGGCTTCGAACATGCGACACGTCTTCCTCGAGCAGAGGCATCGCCCCCTTCAAGGTACAAATCAACTTCGATATTCCTATATTTGAAGGTCAGATAGACGTAGATGCTATAGACAAGTGGTTGAATCTACTAGAAGGGTATTTTTCTATCCATAACTTTTCAAGTAGACAAAAAATTAGTTTTGCGCTCATCAAAGTCGTTCCCCATGTCAAATATTGGTGGGAAACTTTCTGTGAGAAAAGGGAAACAAATGAACCCTCATTATTTATAGTCGTGACCACCTGGGAATCCTTCAGGGATGCTATTAAGGAAAAATACTACCCCGTCAAAATTTATGACGACTTGTATACCAAATGGACCACACTATGGCAAGAAAGAGACCAAGCAGTGCTAGATTTCACAAATATCTTCCATACCCTGTGCACCAAGCTAGGTATCAAAGATTCAGAGCGACATCTGGTGCTCAAGTATCACCGTGCTCTACATAGATACATCTAGGCCGAAATGGAATTTCTAGACATCTTGTCCTTGGGTGCGGCCTATCGATATGCTGTCAAAATCGAGTAGAATCTCAAACAAAAGACGTGACAATTTGGGCTTGGGAACCCCTCGCAACAAAAGCCAGGAAAGGGCGGCTCCAACCTACAAAAAAAAGGACAGAGCAAACATGGGCAGTATAAGGACAACCAATCCAAGCCACAAGCAGAGAAGGACACTGGAAAGACAAAGAAGGATACTAGGAAGTGGTGCGACTTCCATAAGAGACCTTGTCATAACACTGTTGATTTTTGCTCAAAGCACTTGTTGGTGGCCGAACTGAAAGCCTTTGAATCAGATGTGGGTTCTGACTCTGAGTCAAAACCAAAAATGGGAAGACATATGATTGATGTGGAACCCGATGCCACCATTGCTACCACCAATCTCTAGATTGGTGAATCAAACGAGCCAAAAGAAGGCAAGCGCCTTTTCCATTCACAGATGTGGGTAAAAGGCACCCCGCTGCACTTTGTCATTGATAGCGGTAACTAGAAGAACCTCATCTCAGGATAGGTCATTGAACGACTGGACCCATATGAAAGCGAATGGTAAAGAATTAGATACAAGGATGTAAGGGTATGGCCCCATATGTTCCTAAGTACATTAGATGAAATACCAAGAAAATGTTACAAAATTGAAGAAGCATGCGATCACACCTCCAACTAGGCCGAAATCAAAATAAATGTTGTCCAAGAATTAGAATTTAATCCCGTAGAGGAGCACTTGAAAGATGTAGCAAACCAAATAAAAATATTTTTAGAAAGTCCTTCACCAACTCAACAGAAATAAAAATAAAATATGGCGGTCGATGAAGGATCGACATCAACATGCAACTTTGTGTTGGTAGAAAACAAGGAAATCTCGATTGCTTGAAGGATTGATATGGATAATACAAAATGGCTAGGATAGAGCTTCAAATGAAATAAATACCATCTAGCATTACAAAATCATGTGAAATAATTATTAAGCATAGCCACAAAACACAAAGAGGACACAGAACAACTCAACTTCCCAAAAATCTTTACGAAAAGTGAAGAAGAAGAACCCCATCTCGACGAAGCAAAGCCACCAAAATGGATGGATGCAGAAATAAGAATGAAAGAATTTGACATATCAAATGATGACCGACCAAAAATGGTGAGAGTAGGTGATTATTGGTCTGATAAGCAAAAAATCGACATAGTCAGTCTATTAAAAGAGTACCAAGATGTTTTTGCATGAGACTATAAGGACTTGAAAGGACTTGTAGAGGAAACAGGTTAAATGAAGATCGAACTGATCCTAGGATCAAAACCAATTAAAAAGAGACCATACAAGTTAGCACATAAGTACAGACTAATAGTTAAAAAGGAGATCGAAGGAATGTTACAAGCAATAATTATTTGTCCTATCGACAAAGAAGAATGGGCGAGTCTGATGGTCGTACAACCAAAGAAGCATGATCCAAATAAGTTAAGAATTTGTGTCAACTTTCAGGGAATGAACAAATAGACTATGTCAAATCCGTTCCCCACCCCTTTTGTTGATGAAATCATAAACGAAGTCACTGGTCATGAATGTTATTCATTTAATGTTGAATTTTTAGGATATAACCAGGTTCCAATTGCAAAAGAAGATCAGGAAAAAACAAATTTTGTATCATAATTTGGATCTTTCCCCTACAGATTCATGCCATTCGGACTAAAGAACACGCCAACAGTTTTTTCAAAAAGAGTGGTCAAAGAATTCCAAGAGTACATCTACAAAACCATGGTTGTATACTTCAACGATTGGACAATCTATAGTCTACTAAGAAATCACATACAATGGCTTCGACTTATGTTAGAATGTTGCAGACAGATTCAACTATCACTTAACATCCAAAATGCATATTTGCAACACCTATTGGAATATTTCTAGGACATGTGGTATGTAAATATGGAGTGGAGGTTGATATAGCTAAAATAAATATTATCCTTGATCTAAAACCCCCTGTAAATAAAAAAATAGATCAAAATTATATTGGGTGATATTGGCTACTATAAAAAGTTTATACGCCACTACTTAGACATCACCTTCCAAATGGACGAGCTTCTACGAAAATATGTTGAATTCAAATGGAGCCAAGACTGCCAAGAATCCTTCAAATTTCTAAAGAAGAAGTTGGTCGAAGCACCTATTCTCAAATTTCCAGAATGGTCGATAAAGTTTCATGTCCATGTTGACGCGTCGAGCATAGCTATCGATTCGGCTCTAGCTCAACCATATGATCACACAATGGATCACCCAAATGAATATGCAAGTCAGAATATGAATAATGTAGAAACAAACTTTTCGAACACAGAACGAGAATCCTTATCAATGATTTTCAAACTACAAAAGTTCAGTCATTATTTATTGGAAAACCCTTTTAATTTCTTTGTAGAGCATCAAAAAACATTGAAATACTTAGTCAATAAGCCAATCCATCAAGGAAAGATCTATTAGTGGTTACTATTATTTCAATAATTTGAATTTGACGTAATCATTCGACCAGGGAAAAAGAACATTCAATCTGATGACTTGTCATGACTAGAAACATGAGAAGATCCAACAGGCAGATACAATGACCTCCTAGATGCACACTTACTCAGAGTAGAATATGCAGCTAAGGATTTATAATACAATATCACCAAGGAAGAGATATCTGCGCCAACCAACTGTGTTGACTGTCGTACAACATCAAGCCCTTCAAATCCGAGGTATTATGTGATGTTGCTCCTCTCGAATTTTGTAATGTTCCTTTGGGACAACCTTATTTATGGATACATCATGTTGTATATGAGTCTAGGCCTCGTAGTGTTATTATTACTTTGAACAAGAAATTGTAGAGGATACCCAAGACATCCCCTCCTAGTGTTATTTCCTTGATCTCTACCAAGCAATGCAGAAAGGTCATCTCTCAGACCGGGAAATTTGTCTTCTTAGTGATTCACTCTCAGAGTAAGAGAAAGATCACAGCCACATCCAAGACCTCCATGACCGATCTCTCTAAACAACAGAAGCAAGTGGATAAGGTCGTGGAAGAATACTCAGATATCTTCTCCTCTCCTACCAGGGTACATCTCCACTGCTAGGTTAAGCATCCCATCGATTTGACCCCAAGTGCACTACCACCCAATGGGATGGTCTACCTTCCCTCTCTGTTAGAAAACAAGGAGATCAAGAGGAAAATCCAAAAACTACTCCACAAGGGGCAAATCATTCCTAGCTCATTGCCTTGTGGGAGCCCAATCGTACTAGTTCATAAGAAAGACGGGACCTAGCGAATCTGCATTGATTATCGTGCCCTGAATAAAATCACAGTCTGGAACCGGTACTCGATTCCTCGAATCGATGACCTCCTTGATCAACTTATAGGGGACAAATACTTTAGTAAGATTGATCTGAAGTTTGGCTACAACCAAGTCCCAAAAGAACATATAGATATATGGAAGACCACCTTCAAATCAAAAGAAGGTCTTTTTGAATGGTTGGTCATGCCTTTTTGTTTGACAAATGCTCCATAAAATTTTATGAGGATGATGGAAGATATCCTACGACCTTTCACGAGTACTTTTGAAGTGGTGTATCTCTATGACATCCTCATCTACAACAAGACTTGGTTGGAACACTTGTAGCATATTTAACAGGTTCTGTAGACCCTGCGACAACACAAACTATATGAAAACTTGGAAAAATGCTCCTTCGGCATGGACATGGTCCATTAATTAGGCTACATCATTGATCATCATGGTGTGCATGTGGATCCATCTAGTATCGAGTTCATCCATGACTTTCTAGCCCCAACCACACTGTAAATTCTAACCTTCTACAATATCTACTGCAAACTGATATTCAGAAAAGAACAGAAAAGATACAATGGAAAATACAAACATTACACAGAGATTTTTCACCTGGAAACCCAAACTGGGAAAACCAACATATAATATATTCATACATATAGGAGCCAACGACATCCAAAACCCTAACCCAATGACCTGGATTAGTCCAAAACCCTAATTA
>JASDQU010438523.1:66510-77773 GCA_032191745.1 Picea mariana
CACAGAGATTTTTCACCTGGAAACCCAAACTGGGAAAACCAACATATAATATATTCATACATATAGGAGCCAACGACATCCAAAACCCTAACCCAATGACCTGGATTAGTCCAAAACCCTAATTACTTAACTGGAAATAGAAAACCATCGGCAAAAAACCATGTGCTGAAAAACCACCTAAATAAAATGTGGTCCCGGAAATATGTCGTCCTGGTGTGAAAAAATTTTTTAGGGGCGTTGCCCCCGAACTCCTGTGGGGGGTGTTTATGGATTAATCCGTAAGTGCGGACACGAACCGATCTCCCTAGATCCACTTGGATCTAGAACAAAACAAGACAGAATACTACTCTTTCCCTAGATCTAGCCTATTGAGTGAACTAGGAGATAAGGATAGCAGACATACCTTATAATCGCTTTCCTAAGTCTCTGTTGTTCCACGCTTTGCTCCAATGCTCTTGCTCAGTTCGGATCACAACAGAACAAACCAATCGAAACAATGACAGATTAATATATTCAATAACTAGTCTATACATGTGATTAAGGAATCATGTAATAAAGTGACATCATCTTTATGGGAAAGGGACATATTACTATATTGAATTAACTGAAAGAGAAAATTACAACCTGAGCCTTGATTTCGTAGGTATCCTTTCGATGGCTCCTAGTTCTGACACACACACTTGCTCATGCATGAAGAAAATCAACCACTTGTGATGACCTTCTTGTAGTCTCTTGCTGCTGTAGCATCAGTCCTTCATACAAGCATTCAACAATTCTCCAGTCAATCTCCTGCTAGCTTGATGCTAATTCTAATTAACCATTTCCATGAGCTATCTCCTAAATATATAGGAGAAGATAATTTGGTTACTTGGATAGGAATTGATCCCAAGATATCTGGAAGACCAGTACTTGAACAACCATTCGTTAGCCAACTCATTCTTCTCGAAGATTCTCTTCTAGAAGGCTCGAGAACTTCATCTTTTTCCTCTTTAAAAACATGTTCACACCCTGGCCATGAGTACAGTGTGAATTATCCGCACCCTAGCTAAATGTAGCCTGCGAGAATTAAGGATTCTCGCAGGCAGCTATATAGGCAGCCTGCGAACTTCTTGTAAAACATAGTTTCTGGAAGAAGACAAGTGCAACTTTTCTCAGGAAAATATTCTTATGGAAGAGCTTAATTCTTCATCATCATGACATCATTATAATATTATCACAATGACCAAAATTGCGGATAACAGAATGCCCCCCAAAGTCTAAGAGTGGAATCAGTGACAGTCGACGGACTTTGTAAGCTACATGTGTGTGTCAAGAACCAAGAGCACATCTAATCGAAAACCTGCAAACATCCAAGCATCAACAGAATAACATATACATCCCTTATGAGGTAGGCATTCCCATACTCAGATCATAGACTGATGATATCATAAACAAAGGTCATGGCCACCAATCATACACTGTGGATCCATGTAGTCATAATATAGCATAGCCACCTGAATACACTATGGATATATGCGACAAATTTTCAGTCAAGACGACATAGCCATGAGACATACACAGTGGATCTATGTGTCGTAAATTATACATACTCCATCGCAACCTCGATCACAAAGATAATACCCAGGGTCTTCAATCTCATCGCCCAAAGTACGAATCTAACCATGTGATTACATGTGTCGAAGTTGAACATGGCAGGAACCACTTGATTACCGGTCATTGATGTAACCGTTAACAAGCGCGAGGGAAATCACCATTAATGTCAATGACTCCCAAGGTACTAAAGTACAAACCATCGACCGTGAATAAATGAGTTGATGTCGAACAACCGATAGAATCTTTCAATCAAGGGTCAATGATGTAAACCCACTGTCGAAAGCGAGGAAGCTTGCCATTGAGGCATGCAAGCTCCAAGGTACTGAAGATTTCTAAGTCTTAATCCCAGATAATGTGCTGATGTCGACGGAACAAGACTCGTCACAGGAGGGCCTTGATGTATCCCCCATCAGTGACACGAAATGAGTAACTGAATTTGAAAGTGAAACAAAGTATGAGGCAATTGGACTTTGGACACAGGGAAGGCCGGCACGGAAGGAATAGACAACTGCAGATGGCCGACTCAATGTAGGTTTCAGACGAACTTCTCTTGAACATATGAATGACACGACCAATGATCTGGCAGCATTGACTCAAAGACGACACATGAGATGATCTTGTTATCAAATCGAATGAGAGACAAATGGATTACCCAAACCGGCTTCAAATGATGAATAGGGGGTGTCATGTTCAAGAGTGACACTTGCTGCCAATTAACACAAAGATGAAACATATCCCTTTCCCAAATTTTCCCCCACCATTTCTGGCAAGTACCTCTTTATTTTTACGCAAGCTTGAAGAGGATCACATATGCTTGTTAGATGTAAGCTCTTCCTTCGGACGAGTCCCTCGGAGTATTTTTAACGAACCCTAGGAAGGAGTCGTTCGGTCCCATTATGGGTCTGTCAATGTTTATTTAACGAGTCCAGAGATAGTAAACTCGGGGGTTTTTCATGTTTCAAGAGTCTGAAAAACGCTTAAAGAAAACTCATGTCCCGTATGGGTCTTTCAATGTTTGTTTTATGAGTCCAAAGAAAGAAAACTCAAAGGTTTTTCAAGATTATAGAGTTTGGAAAAACACTCAAAAGAGAACTCTCTCAGCGCCTTTTTCGTACAATAGTCCAACGAGACCGAAAAAGGGTTAAATTATCGCTCGAAGGACGCGTAGCCTGAAATACTTTAACGAGTGTGAAAAGAGAAAGATCACTCGGCAATCTTTTCATATTTAGGGAGTCGTGAAAAGAGCTTAAAGTCAACTCCAAGGGGGTTCCTTTTTCATGTAACCTCAGCGAGCCCGGAAAAGGGATAAAACAACGCTCGATCACGTTCTCAAGTCTAATGCAAGTGCTAGAACGGATAAAAAGGCACTTAGAAAATCATAGGAAACAAACAAAACACACCATATTGCAAAAGTTTTTCGTCGATAATCATCTGTATTGGGTACCTGCAAGTCATTTACTCACTATCGTATTAGAAATTAGGGTAAAAGAGTGTATAAAAATGAAAAACCCACTTTTACTATGTTAAAAAGTAAATAAAACAAATTTACATTTCATTTTTACCATATGTTTTACCCATTGACCAATCTAGTGCCAAAAACTTCCATTTTACCTCCGACCTTCTTTGTCAATTTGTGGGAGCTTCGGGGCATCATTCTGCGAGCCGTTTGGATCAAATTGATAAGTACTCCATTCTCTTGCCTTGCATGGTTTAAATTAATGATTTTAATGGTTAAAAATTGAGTTTTTGGGTAAGTTTTGAAACCCTATGCGCACGAGAGGATTCTCGCAGGCCACCCATACGGGGCCTGCGAGAAGTCCTTATTCCCGCAGGCGGGCTTAAGGTAGGGTGCGGGAGATCCGCACCGCGTATTATATCCCACCTGCGAACGGCGCAGATTCAAATTTTTATGTAATATTTTAGCCAATAAAATCAATTTGCTCATATTTTAAGATTATTAATTATCTTTATATGGTTGCCATGCAGGTTAATAGCTTCGCTATGGTGCTCGAATGGAGGGAACGAGAGCACGAAGAAGACAATGCCGCCGCCAAAAATTATCCTCAAACTATTGCCGCTTTAAGAGACTGCGGTCTCCTAAAGTATTTCCGCATACTGGGCATGAGAGCCCAGGTCCGATTGTTGGAACATTTAGTCTGGATGTGGGATCCGGATCAGCAGGTTTTTAATGTCGGTGCCCACACTTTGACGATCGACATTGAGGATATTTACTTCCTGACTGGGTTGTCGAGACGAGGTTCTTATGTCATCTTGACTGGTAACCGAAGAGGGGGTTTGAAAATGAGCGAGTATTGCAGGCAGTACTGTGTGCCTGAGGATGAATGCCGGGACGGGAAGGTGGCCATTTGGGGAGTGACTGATATCACTCTCCATACCATACTCTTGACCATAGCTCGGATGGAGGGAAGTGCTGCCCCGCATATGGCTCTACAGAGCTATTTTTAGTATGCTCTAGAGTGTCTCGAGCCCCGGGTCTTCAACTGGGCAGACGCAGTGTTACGCAGCCTCAAGAAACAATTAACCAAATGCAGGCGTGGCAATCTAAAGCAATTTGGTTATGGATTGTTGTTAGTGTCCTTCTTCTGCGAGAGGGTTCCAGTATATAGACTTCAGGCAGATTGGGAGTTTTCGGGTCCCAGGGACCCACAGATGTTACGGTGGTGCCAGCTCATGACTAGACACGTGGCAGGACCGATCGTCAGATATGACGATCGCTTTTTCGACTGGCTCCAAGGCCAAGTTTTGATGATAGAGGATTATGCGTATGCTGGCTTGGACTTTCGAGGTGATCCTGACCTTGCCCTTCCTGAAGATGCACAGTGGGGAAATATTGGTAAGAAGTACACCAACTTTTTAACTTTTTAGATGATTTTGTATTTTCATTATATTAAATGTTTTTGGTTTTATGTTGTATCTGAAGACTAACACCAAAATCTTGTTGATAACACAGATGTTGGAGCCTATAGACCTGCTGGTAGTTCTCCTGTTCAGCGTCGAGGAGAAGCAGCAGTTCCAGTCCCCCAGTATGCCGAGGACTATCTTACAGTGGAGCAGAACTTAGAGGGGTTGATGGCCGATGTTCCAGAGATGCCTCTGGAGGAGATCCCACGACGTGATCAGCGTCACACCGTGGGAGTCTCTGCCTCTATGGGTCATTTGCTTCGTAGAGTTGCTAGGACCTTAGCATGCTATCGTGAACATCATTAGTGATGTCACTTTTGTAGAAGCCATGAGCTTCCATTTTTGATATTTTTGGTCTTCGGACACATTTTGTAAAACAAACTTTGATCGTTATATATATATATATGGTTTCTACCGTCTTACTTTACATTGTGTACATTTTAATGTGTTTGATTTTATAAATTGTTCAAATGCCTGTCCAATACATAATTAGATAAAGCATCTGTCAATGTATTAAGACTTCTCAGAATGTGTTGATATTCAATATGGTCAAAATATCGTTCCAAGAGACAAATTCACAAATATACCCTTAATAAAGTAGGACTTCGAATCGAATATACATTACTGAGCTGTAGTACTACCAACTGCGAGTCCAGTCGGACAACCAAATGACGAATCCCAAGAGAGATAGCATCAATCAATAATTCAACCACGGTGCTATATTCTGCAATATTGTTGGTTGCTCGGCCAGGACATATACCTCGTAGAGATATGAGTTCATTTGTTGGGGCGTAGATTGCCCATGCAGCGGAAGCTAGGTTTCGAGTACTACGGCTAGCACCGTCAGCGAAGCCAATATAAGGTAGCGAATACTCTGACATCTGACAATCAAACACACGTTACGTAAGGGCAGAGACCAAATAACGTCGAAAGCAAAGCTAAAGTAATCACACACACGCAGTATGATACATAAAATACAAGCACTCATGCACAAATAACTTATGCATAGTACTTCTTTAAGTACAACCCATTCCTAGGTTCACTCAAAGGTACTCCATCATAATCTACTAGTTCATAAGATCCCTTATCCAAAACTTTACTGACAATATACAGACCACGCCACATAGGTTCAAATTTCCCAGCTCCAAGGACATCTTTATGTTGCTCATACAAAATAACAAGATCTCCTTCAGAGAACACGTGAGGCTTGACATGCTTGTCATATTGTGCCTTAACGCGTTTCTTTTGGGCCTCTATCACCAACGTGGCATCACGGCGAGTCTCGTCTAATCGCATCAGATACAACAGACGTTCCTCTTCTACAGAATTATTAGGCAAGAGTTCTACAACTAGCTTCAAAGATGGAATTTCGCATTCGATCGGTAGAATGGCTTCCATGCCATAAACTAAACGAAAGGGTGTAAATCCCGTGGTGTATTTAATAGATGTCTGATACGCCCACAATGCTGAAAACAACATCGTGTGCTAGCTAGTCTTATGTATGCCTATCATCCGTCAAATCATCGTTACAAGAACCTTGTTGATAGCTTCGACCTGACCATTAGCCTGTGGATAATAAGGTGTTGAGTTGTCACGACGAAGGCCCAACTTCTCGGTAAGTTCTGACATCATATAATTCCTAAAATGACTACCGTGATCGGTAACGATAGCCTGCGGGACACCAAAACGAGTGATGACATGGTTGAACAAAAATAGTGCTGTAGTCTTCCCAGTATTATCGAATGTCGGCATTGCCTCGGCCCACTTTGTGAAATAATCCACAGCTACAATAATATAGCCATGCCCCCCGGCCGAGTGAGGGTGACATGTCATAAAATCAATTCCCCATTTAGCAAAAGGACCTACTGAGACTACAGGATGAAGGGGAGCAGGATGCAACCGAATCTTCAGTTGATAGGTTTGGTAGGCATGACACTTTTGGACAGCAGTAATGCAATCATGGAACAAAGAAGGCCAAAAGTATCCTGCACGTAAGATCTTCTGGGCAGTAGCATACCCAGACATATGACCACCACATGCTCCGGAATGACAGTCATTCAAAGCTTTCTCAGCTTTGTCAAAGGTTAAACAAGGTCGAAAGACAGAGTCAATGCCTCGACGATAAAGAGTATCGCCGAGGATAATGTAATGGCGAGCCTGATAACGTATACGACGTCGTTCATTACTGGACAAAGTAGGCCGGAAAGTTTGAGTTTGGAGATATATAATGATATCTCCGTACCAAATGTCATCGGTACTAATAAGGAAAAGTGATTCGTCAGGTAACGAACTAACTGCTCCACTTTCTGTAGAAGAGTGGGGAAAATCACAAATTAACTCAGCAAAAACTAGCGATTTCTTCGACGTGGCACGATCGAATTCCAAGTCGAACTCCTGGAGAATGACTATCCATTTGGAGTACTTGCCCCCCATCAATTGACGTGTCAATATGTGTTGCATGGGGTTACAATGCGAAATCACAGTAGTTTTTCTGGACAGAATATAATGACGAAATCGTTGGACTGCTTGAACAGCAGCCAAAGCCAGTTTCTCAACATGTTGGTACTTGACTTCCGTTGATGATAGACTTCTAATCAAGTAATATATAACATGTTCATCGTGGTTATCATCCTCTTGAACAAGGACCATACCGATGGTATACTCGGACGCTGCTAAATAAAGAAAGTAATCCCTACTATAATCCGGAGGAAAAAGAAGAGGAGCTTTTGTAAGGGACAACTTTAAAGCCTCGAAAGCATTGTTGGCAACTTTATCCCAAACAAACTCGGTACCTTTCTTTAAAAGACGTGTGAAACCACGAGTAATCTCGGCATAATTTGGGACGAACCGACGAAGAAAGTTTGCTTTCCCCTACAAACTTTGTAACTGGTGTAGTGAAGAAGGAGGAGGAAGATTGAGAATCGCCTCAACCTTAATCGGATCCACCCGGATCCCCTGACGTGAAACAATGAAGCTAAGAATACGGTCAGAATCTATGCAAAAGACACACTTATGTGGATTTAGACGAATGCGATAGAACCGACATCGAACGAAAATTGCTCGAAGATGAGTAGGGTGATCGACTCGGCGTAGAGAATGAGCCGGCAAATCATCCAAGTAAGGTTGAACGATATGCTTTATGTCGTGGAAGGCATAAGACATTGCACGTTGAAACATGGCACCTGCGTTCTTCAAACCGAACAGAAGTTTTCTGTAGGCAAAAGTACGCCAAGGACAAATAAACGCAGTTTTATGTTGGTCCTCCGGAGCGATGTTAATTTGGTTGTAATCGGAAAATCCATCCATGAGGGAAAAGATTTCGCTACCGGCACAGTCATCGACGATCTGGTCGATGAACGGGGTCGGAAAGTTGTCCTTAGGACAGGCTTTATTAATATCCCGGTAATCGACACACACACATATACTTCCGCCTTTCTTATCGATCGGTACGGGATTGGAAACCCATTCTGTCAAAGCCACGGGGTAAATAAAACCGGCTTTCAGAAGTTTTTCAACTTCAAGTTTAATGGCTGCCGCTTTATGTGGATGGACAGGACGGAGGCGCTGCCGTACTGGTTTATCTCCAGGGTATGTTTTGATCTCATGCACAGTGATAGACGGGTCGATACCCGACATCTCTTCGTAACTCCAGGCAAAAACATCACGAAATTCCTTGAATAACGCAGTATAAGTTACAATTTCTTCTGGAGAACACGAAGCTCCAATATGAACATTCTCAACTATTCCAGGTTTCACTGAAATATCAATGGGAATCGTAGGAGAAATATTACTTAGGTTCCCTTCTGCAAACACATCTCGTGTAGATCCGGGAACGGTCATCGTGACAACAACGGTCGACGGAGTCGAAATCCACTGGTAGTTTTCCAGAGTATGTTGTTTCAGAAACAAAACGGAACGATGATGCCCATCGTCCCAAGGCGTATCGGCCATGACGGACATGATCATCTTGTCAGTGGGAAAAACGACACGGAAAGGATCAGGAGACAACTCCTCCGGAGAGGATGTAGAAGAGGTTGTCGATTGAATCGCGTGATAAGCAGACTCAATTGGACTTAACGGCATAATGTCGCCAAAACGAGCATGATCTCCAGGGTCAGGGACTATCCAAGGGTCAAAAGACACCAGAAGTTCATAAGGAACGGTGGAGATCATATTAATCGAAGCTACTGACGGGCAAAGAATATCGGTTGGTGGTGGTATGGGAAAAGTACCCATTAACGCAGAGTCTTTTAAGAGACCGACTCCAACATTCTTGTAACCCGGCGAGGTTTTAGCTATGAACGGTACGTTCCCCGTGCGAGTATCTGAATTAAAAAAGGCAAGTTGGTCAACCGTAACAACTTTTCCCTGATGAGGAAATCGTAAGACATGGAAAAGCGTTGACACAACAGTGTGCATGGAATCTACCCAGCTACGACGAAGAAGAAGGTTATAATCTAAGTGAGAATCGAAAACCTCCACTTCAACTTGGACGGTCTTACCTTCAAGAGTTACAGGCAACGCGGAAAGAACACCGTAAGGCTTAAAACCAGAGCCATTAAAGGCTTTCAGAGTATTCTGTGATTCTGTTAATGGAGGAGAGCCAATGGATTTCCAACACGTAAGAGACATTACACACGTAGAGGCCCCCTCATCGACAACTGTCCGACAAATGCTCTTGTCGGCAACAATAACTTGTATCTAAAAAGCTAGCTGAGCGGGCAACCTTGGAACATGTTCGTCCAAGTCAAAGACTATCAAGTTCAAATCTGTAGGGTCGATTCCACCTATGGCTTTCAACAGGGCCCTTCGTTGTGCAGGACAAGACTGAAGGACCTCAAGGGCAGACATCGCTGAAGGTGCTTGGGCCAGATCTTCCACTATACTATAGTTCTGAGCCGCATGAGCGTGAGGATTGAATGAAGACTTGCGAACAACACCTTTTGGGGGTCGTAGGACTGTATCAAGACTTGGTCTTTCGAGATGAAGAGGACCGTTCGTAGGTGGATTCGGTGGAGAAGCTTCTACCRAATCAGGAGGTAAATCGTCAATCTTCTCCTTGGAAGGAGTATAGTCTTTAGCTCTAGTTGCAATTGCAACGTCGTTCTTCTTAAAATCACTAGAGCACATCAAAACATATGATGTGGAGGAAGTAGAAGGTTGGTCGTGGATGACCAACGAAGCCTGTTGCTGAGACAGAAAAGGTTGAGACAAGACAGTCGGTGCGGGTGGTGTCGGTGTTCCTTGAAGGAACTTAGAGACTTCGGCACGTCTAGGACAATCTTTTGTATAGTGATCGTCATCGCATATAAGGCAAGGGTAGCGTGGTTTGAGTTTATCCCGCTCTTCAACAGGAGCATTTGTAGTTGGTTCAGTGGGATTATTATTTTTACCCCCCTTATTCTTGCCTCTCCCTTTCTTTGATTTATTCTTTCCGGTCGGTGCGGATTGAACAGCGTTCACTTCCGAGGTTTTACCGGTGGGGGGAGCAGGAGACGGGGCATTCTGAACATTAGAAGAGGTGGTTTTAGGGGTTGTGGCTGAAATGGAATGTGAGTGGGTATGAGTAGTCCCAATCACACCATCAGCTGCATGCGAGGCAACTGGGGTAGTTGAAGCGCTGGAAGTACCAGGACGGGGTAGGTCAGGTAACAAATCGTATAATGTTCCCGTTTGTGAATAAACGAGATCAAGATACTGAGCACGACTTATAGCCTGCTCCTCTGTAAAAACGCCACCCATGGCGATTTCTTTACCAATCTCATTCACAAAAGATTTTGTGAACCACTCAGCCAGTAACTGATCAGGGAGCTCAAGCTTGATGAGACGTCGTCGCCGTCTCCACTCATGAATATGATCTGAGATATGAGTTCCTTTAGATTGTTTAAAAGATGTTAAAATCTCAGTCCTAGTGTCATATCAGATCGGTAACTGGTAGTGTGTAAGAAAAGCCATAGCCAATGTGTTAAAATCGGAATAAGAAACCTCGTGGCAGTTCAATGTACCACTTCGCAGTGGAACCAGTAAGATTTCTCTGAAAAAGATGAAGACAAATGGAGTCATCCATCAGAGAGTTAGACGAACACCATAAGTGAAATGTCATGACATGATTATTGGGGTCCTCTCCCGGCTTGCCATCGAATTTCGGAATATCCGATGGGAGTTTGGCAGGGATGACAGGCCATTGAGGAGAGTGACGAATAGGATCATTCAGGATCCTAGACAAATCGGGCAAATCCAAGGTAGCAAGAAACGACAACTGTCGGTTTACCTGCGGGTACTGGTGGCTTTGGGGTGGAAGCCCCTTCGGCAAACCCGTAGGAGCGTAGGAAGATTTTCCATAAAGGGAAGCTCCTGGTTGATTCGATGGTGGGCGGATGGGATAGTAACCCCAAGGATTATAACCTTGAGTTTGAGCAGGGACCTGGGGTTGAGTAGTCTGGTTCGAACCCCAGATAGGATTAGTTACCCTTGGGTAAGGTTGGCCAACTGTAAGGACAGGTTGCTGCCCCCCAGCGTTCTGAGGAAAGTTTTGCAAAAGGTAATTCCAATAATGGGCCAATGCAGGAGGTATATTTTGTCCAAAGGGTGAGTTTGGACCCCCTACTGTAGGTACCGTTCCCCCCAGAGGTAGTGTACCAACTGGAGGTTGCGTAGTAACAACATTGTGTCTGGGAAAAGGGAAAGGAACCGTACTACCTTGTCCACCAACAAGAATCTGTACATTTGGGGCAACAGTCGGGATAGT
>JASDQU010438523.1:89738-105561 GCA_032191745.1 Picea mariana
ACTCTAATTAATGAGAAAAGAAAATCAAATCATGAAGAATCAACAAAAACAACCCAGCCACTTCTTTCAATGAAAGTAAAAACAAAACCAAACCAATGAGTCTTCCCAAAGCAAATGAAAAGTGTTCTTTCGAACTACCAAGCCAAAGAGAAAACCACAAGCACTTAACCTCCTACCAATCACTGGTTCTCAGCCACACAGACACATCTAACTCCAGAAATCAGAGAGACAGAAAATGCCAAACAGAGCCAAGAAAAGAAAGTCAAGTAACCAAAAGCAAAGAAGACCTAGAAACCCTAAATCTCTTCCAGCAAGCAAATTAAAGCAAGAGGTGTATAAGTCAATGTTCCAGTAAGCCAAAAAGACACAAATAAACTGTTCTGAGCAATTGACAGAGACAAAACTTGATTTCAAAAATTTTCAAGATCTTGCTCGCAGGCAAGCCTTGGACACAGTGCGAGAATATGATATTCTCGCAGGCCACTTCAATGCACACTGCGAATAGTTTGCACTGGAATATATACGCAAGATGCGAACCTTCAAGGTTCTCGTAGGCTGTCAATAGGTATAGTGCAGGAATCCCTGAAACTAATGAAAATTTTAAAAAAGCAAGTAAAATTCAAACTGACTTACAGACCCAGAAGGTCCCTCAGGGTATCCTGAGGACTCAGACACTGACAAAACAAGAGAATAATCGAAATAGATCAAATGGCCACAAGAAGTTCAAAAAACCAAAAAGACAAAGGGATAAGATCCCCAGTGGAGTCGCCAATTTTGTTTCAGGATTAATCCGTAAGTGCGGACACGAACCGATCTCCCTAGATCCACCTGGATCTAGAACAAAACAGAACAGAATACTACTCNTTTCTCCAATGCTCTTGCTCCGTTTAGATCGCCACAGAACAAACCAATCGAAGTAAAGGTAGATTAATACATTCAATAGCTAGTCTATACATGTGATCAAGGAATCATGTAATAAAGTGACATCATCTTTATGGGAAAAGGACATATTACTGTATTGAATTAACTGAAAGTGAAACTTACAACCTGAGCCTTGATGTTGTAGGTCTCCTTTCGATGGCTCCTAGTTATGACACACACACTTGCTCATGCATGAAGAAAATCAACCACTTGTGATGACCTTGATGTAGTCTCTTGCTGCTGTAGCATCAATCCTTCATACAAGCATTCAACAATTCTCCAATCAATCTCTTGCTAGCTTGCTGCTAATTCTTATTCTAATTAACCTTTTCCATGAGCTATATCCTCAATATATAGGAGAAGATAATTTGGTTACTTGGATAGGAATTGATACCAAGATATATGGAAAGCCAGTACTTGAACAACCATTCGTTAGCCAACTCTTTCTTCTCGAAGATTCTCTTCTAGAAGGCTCGAGAACTTCATATTTTTCCTCTTTAAAAACATGTTCGCACCCTGGCCATGAGTACAGTGCAGATTATCCGCACCCTAGCTTAATGCAGCCTGCGAGAATTAAGGATTCTCGCAGGAAGCTATATAGGCAGCCTGCGAACTTCTTGTAAAACATAGTTTCTAGAAGAAGACAAGTGAAAATTTTCTCAGGAAAGTATTCTTATGGAAGATCTTGATTCTTCATCATCATGACATCATCATAACATTATCACAATGACCAAAATTGCGGATAACAATCTTGGTCAGAGTCGATGCCTACCTTGTGAGCATGGCTGAGCATTGTATGTTGACTTGGGCATATGCGTTGGTTTGCACGCCTTGAGTATCTAGTATTTTTCATCAACATCATTATGTCGGGAAGGGGGAAGTTTCCCCTTAGCTTCTAGGTTTGTCTTGTTGCATCGGGCGATTAGTCGTTACTCATGGTTATTATCTGACTATTTTTCCCAATTTCCCTTGTGTCTGTGCATGATGTCGTAGTTTCCTATTGTCAGGGTTGCATGCTTCTGTTCGTCGTCTGTTGTGTGGTCAAACTTTTTTCGTCATCACCTTCTTGCCCCTTAATTCTTAAAAACAAAAAATAAATTGGCTTCGCCCATGGCCTTAACGCTGGGGTTGTTACAATGTCCTACAAATTTGCAAAATTTACAGAACAATTTCTCGAGATCTATGATATATCTGTAGTAGGGGATAAAATATTGGATGATGCCCCCACATATTACATATCTTGTAGTACCCCACTCCTCCTACCAATGGGTTTGGTTCTCCTATGGCCATATCTTGCGTAGAGGTTAGACACTCTTCCTTTCTATGGCCTTCTGTCTTCCATTTTATACACCAAACATGTTCACGCTTTTTCTTCTCCTTCATTATCTATGATAATTGAATTCTCAGTGCATCCAACTATAAATGTACCTATGACACACCTGCACCATCTCCTACAGGAGTTGATTCTAATTTTAGCTTGATTTCTAAAGCTTCCATCTACGACGTGAAATTTTGTTGATTTAACAGATAATGAATGTGTGGAAATAGGCCTGCTATAAACCATTCTTGTTGATGCTCGTCATGGATCTTAAAGGTTATTCAACCCATCACATATTTAAATCTCTGGTCATAATCCCACACTAACTTGTTCTGCACTTTCTTAATTTCCTTCAGTTTTGTAATACATTGAGATTCATATTTCAAATTCCTAAATTATTTTAAGAATTCTTTTCCGATTTCTACCAAATTTATCAAATATTTGACTGACGTAGTTGTCTGAAACTTCATATACCATAGTAGTGCATGGCCTCTAAATGTCGTGGACAACTGTGTTATTTTCTTTGCCTTGTCCTCGACATTCTTCGCAGCCCATATTGTGTCTCATAGAAACAACTATTGATCAGGGTCGTTTGACCATGTTCCTTGAAACTTAGGCATCCTCAATGTTTTATCTACCCTTGTCATTATATTAGGTGTTGTACTTATCCTTGGTGATTTCAACTGACTCTGTTTTTTCATGTTCCTCCCACTATTTTGATTATTCTTTTGTCTTCCTCTACTTATTACAATTTCTATTGAACAAGTATAAATTCTTTCTTCAATCCTTAATAAATCACAAAATTTCATGGGTTCAACGCAGATTTCAATATGATATGGACTTCCTTATTCTATTGGGTGGTATTGAGGATATATTTCTTTCATTTTTCTTTTTCTGTATGGTGTGATGTAAATTTTTGTGCAGTGGTCACTTTCCTTGAATTCGTTGTATTGCTCTCTTTTTCCATCCACAAACTCCTTCTCATTGTATATAAACGTTTTCCCACAATTCAATACTCCAATATCTCTATCTGATTCAATATACTCCCTCGACATACTTAGTGTTGGAAGATTGGTTGTTGTCATTGATGTCAACCCTAGTCATTGGTTTTGGACCGCAAGATTGATGAAGGTATTTGGACATGAAGGAAAATGCACATGAAGATACAAAACCCATGGATGGATAGTATACATCATGTTGTTTCTAGTGGTATGTGGCACGTCACGTGGATCCTCATGGTTGAGGAGAAATGAATTGTTGAATATGATAAAGTGAATTGAAGAAGGAAGTACATGTAGGCCCTGAAGATAATTAAAGAAAATAATTACAAAATAAGAAAGTGTCAGGTCGGCCCTAATGTTAAACGAAAGTGAAATAAATGGTATAAATAAATATCATTATATATTCATTTGATACACAAGTCTAATTTTAGAGGAAATCAGAAGTAAAGAAGGCCGGATTTCAAGGGAGGATGAAGTCTTTTGGTGATGTGTTCTAAGGTATGTTATTTTCAGGTCATCTTACCATTTTCGCAATAACTTTTTTTCTAGAATGATTCAGATGGTGAAATTGCTTTGGTATTGAGAAGACATATCAAGGTACCTATGGTAAAAGTTTAAGCTCTTTATTTTCTATAATTATGGAGATACTCTCTGTGGAAGATAGGGTTTTTGACCATTCCTGAAGCTACTCAATAAACAGGTGTTCCGGGTAAAACAAACATGACGTATTCATAGAGAATCCAAATTAAGTGGGACCATTTTCATTGGAAATAGTACGGCCTATAGTTTCTTGTGTGCAAGTTTCCAAATCTGATGTTAAAAATTGAGCACAGGGCATTCTGTACAAGTTCGCTCTCCTGAATAAACCAGAATTGAATAAAGTCTACCATTCTTTATATAACTTCTTTTTGGGGAGGATTAAAGGAGTGAAAATTGGAGATGTTTCAGAGAATAAATTGAGTAATATTATATATAGGTTCATATTATTCCAAGAATTGAATAATTTTAGAAATTGAAGAAGTCTCAGGAAGCATTATCAGGTTCTATGTGATGGTTGGTTGATGGTCATGATTTAATGTNGTGCATGGTGTATTGTGGTGTATTGGTGTAACTCTTATACTATTGTTCATTACTCATTGGATATAATTGAATGGGTTAAGTATAAGTTTAAAAGGTTTGTAAATTGCAATTGATACTGATTCACCCCCGTCTCAGTATCAACATTTGGTATCAGAGAAGGTTGCCTTCAGAACAATTTAACCACTGGAAGGAAAATATTGAGAAGAGATGGATGACCATGAGCACATTTCAAATGGGATTCAAAAATTTGATGGAAGAAATTATGCATGCTGGAGTGATAGAGTGAAAAATTACCTAACATCTTTAGGAGTAGACATTTGGTACTCAGTTGTAAATGGCTATGTAATCCCAAATAATTATCCAACTGATCCAAATGAGAAGAAGCTTATGAGTTGTAATTCAAAAGCTAGACATGTTATTCTAGTAGAGTTGGCACCAAACATTTCTAGAAAAGTGATGGGTTGCAACACTGCTAAGGAGGTACGAGACAAACTCAAGAGAATCTATGAAGGTGATCCAAAAGTTAAGAAGGTCAAGCTTCAACGACATAGAGAAGAATTTGAAAATTTGAAGATGAACGAAAAGGAAGATATTGCAAACTATTTTCTTAGAGTTGATGAAGTTGTTAATTCTATCATAGGATTAGGTGAAGATATCGATGAATCCTTGGTTGTACAAAAAGTGTTGAGATCACTTGTCTTGAAGTATGATTCTAAGGTATCCGCCATTGAAGAAACTAGGGACTTGACCAAAATGACAATGGATGAATTACATGGGTCTCTTACAACATATGAAATGAGAACAGGTACAGAAAGTGACCATTCGAACAATGAAGAAGCCTTTAAAGCCATAAATAAGAAAAAAGACAACGATAACGACCTTGATGAAGAAATAGAAAATTTTGTAATAAGGTTCCAGAAGGGAAGTGGAAGATACAAAGGTAAGTCTCCTCTCAAATAATTTAACTGTGGTAGAATAGGACATATTGTTGAAAACTACTACTATAAAAAGAGAAGTCTCAACAATAAAAAGAGATTCTACTCCAAGGATGATGACATCTGCTGAGATGAGAGTGATGAATAAGATAATGATGGAGGAGAAGTCCTCTTCATAACCCATGAAACCCAGGATGATGATCAAAATAATTATAAAGAATAAAAAATCATTTGTGAAGAAGATTCATATGAAGAAACCAACCTTGATTCCTTTTGGGGTTACAAAGACAATGCAGAGAGTAAACAAGAAGATGAGAATCTTGAAAAGTTGAAGCATGTTGAAATTGAAAATAGCAAGATTAGAAACACAAACATAATACTAAAAGGTGAATTGAGTAGTTGTGGAGAAGAGAATTACAAGATTGAAAATACCATTAATAGCTTGAAGAAACAATTAGAAGATTATGAAAAACTAAAAGAAGAATTGGATCACACAAAAGGGGAGCTACTATTGACAACAAAAAAGTTGAAGAAGTTCGAAAAAAGCACTGAAAAATTAGATGAGATCCTTAGCAGTCAAAGACCTCCAAATGACAAGACAAGAAAAGGATACAATGATAGTTTGAAGACAACAAAACAAGAGAAGGAAGTTGAAAATGATGAAACCAACACTCTAGAACAAGTTGAACAACAATATAGAAGACTAGAATTCAGAAGGAATGAGACATCAAGAATATCCTCTCCCATCAGGTATGAAAACAATCATTATGAAGAAAAATACATAAGAATAGATCATGAACCCAGATGGACCACACCACAAATAATATCACTTACGCCTAGGTATCAAAATTTCTTTCTTGAACATTTTTATACTTGTGGAAATTTTGGACACAAGGCAACCAATTGTAGAATCAATGAAAGGAATAACTATGCAAGCTACATGAGTGGTGAAAATAGTAGATATGGAAATGCTCGTAGACCTGTAAACATAAATTATAATCCATTTGAACCATTAATGGATCAAAATATTGTATGTTACAAGTGAAATAATCTTAGTCACAAAGCACGATATTACAGAGAGATGAAGAAACATAATCATATGCCAATTGTATGCATACCAACTACAACATGGAAAAAGAAATAAATTCCACACAATGAAAATTGTCAAATAGAATTGGTCTCTAAAGAATGCAAAGAAGAAGATGAATAGTTCATAGATAGTGAGTGCTCATCTCATATGATCGGAGATCAAAGAAAATTTTCCAGCTTGAAGAAAAAGGGTGGAAATGTTGCATTTGGAGATGACTCATCTACCAAAATACTTGGAAAAGGAACTGTAAATCTTGGATGTGAAAATGTAAAAGCAGGAAAGGTCCTATTGGTTGAATATCTGAAGCATAATATCCTCAGTGTCAGAAAAATATTTGATCAAGGATACCCTCTTATGTTTGAGTCTTGAAAATGTAAAATTAGAGAAAATAACTCAGGAATATTGGTTGCAACTGCAACAAGAAGACTAAACAACATATACATCATAGAAATGAAGAAGAGAGAGAAGAAAAAAGCCACACAAAAGGATTCCAAGGAAGAAAAAGTCCCAAATACCAAAAATAAGGATGAAATATTATTGAGTGCCACATGTTCAGGGGGAGAATCCCCAAAGAATAAGGTTACCTTTTGCCATTAAAATCAGGGGGATAAACCCTACCCTTTGCCATTGATGTCAAAGGGGGAGAAAAATTGGGATCATGATGATAGGGGGAGCATGATTGTTGTCACCAATGACAAAGGGGGATATTGTTGAAAGATTGGTTGTTGTCATTGATGTCAACCCTAGTCATTGGTTTTGGACCGCAAGATTGATGAAGGTATTTGGACATGAAGGACAATGCACATGCAGATACAACATCCATGGATGGATAGTATACATAATGTTGTTTCCAGTGGTATGTGTCATGTCACGTGGATCCTCATGGTTGAGGAGAAATGAATTTTTGAAGATGAAAAAGTGAATTAAAGAAGGAAGTACATGTAGGCCCTGAAGTTAATTAAAGAAAAGAATTACAAAATAAGAAAGTGTCAGGTCATCCCTAATGTTAAAAGGAAGTGACATAAATGGTATAAATAAATATAATTATACATTCATTTGATACACAAGTCGAATTTAAGAGGAAATCAGAAGTAAAGAAGGCTCAATTTCAAGGGAGGATGAAGTCCTTTGGTGATGTGTTCTAAGGTATGTTATTTTCAGGTCATCTTACCATTTTTGCTATAAATTTTTTTCCAGAATGATTCAGATGGTGAAATTGCTATGGTATTGAGAAGAAATATCAAGGTACCTATGGTAAAATTTTAAACCTTGATTAGATATAATTATGGAGATACACTATGTGGAAGATAGGGTTTTTGACCAGTCCTGAAGTTAGTCAATAAACATGTGTTCCGGGTAAAACAATCATAACTTATTCATACAGAATCCAAATGAAGTGGGACCAATTTCATTGGAAAGAGTACAACATGTATTTTCTTGTATGTGAGTTTCAGAATCTAATGTTAAAATTGAGAGTGGAGCATTCTGTACAAATTTTCTCTCCTGAATAAACTAGAACTGAATAAAGTCTACCATTCTTTATATAACTTCTTTTTGGGGAGGATTCAAGGAGTGAAACTTGGAGAAGTTTTAGAGAATACATTGAGTAATATTATCTACAATATCATAGTATTCCAATAATTAAATAATTGCATAAATTGAAGAAGTATCAGGAATCATTATCAAGTTCTATGTGATGGTTGGTTGATGGTCATGATTTAATGTAAAGTTTTATTATATCTCATATATTCTTAGGTGGAAGGAAGGGGAAAGGATGGAGAGTTCAAATATCTCTTGATATTGGAGGATTTTATCTTCATCTTGAAGGTTTATCCCTCCCTTTACATTTTGAATCTATAGCTACCTTTGGAAGTCATTACTTCCCTTGAACAATAACTATTGATTATTTCTCATATATTGTGCATGGTGTATTGTGCATGGTAGTAACTGGCCCTGAGGTGTGAAAATCACCCAAGCTGCGAAAGAAAATCTCTGAGTGTGTTGGGTAGCATTGTCTGCAAACCCAACGAACACCTCTGATTCACTTGACATCTTCCACAGTGAAAATGATAACATCAAAAATGACCAGTCCATAAAACCAAAAGACAAGCTAAAAGTAATAGTACAAAGACTATACATATGTTACAAAAAGTTACCCAAGGCAACCCACCTATGAGTAATACTTCTTGAGGTAGAGCCCATTTCTATGCTCCACCAAAATATTTCCCTCAAATTCCACCAAATGATAAGCACCCTTTTTTAGAACCTCTTTCACGATGAAAGGTTTGACCCACATAAGTTTGAAATTGCCTGCCCCCAGGGGGTCCTTATCTTGGTCATAGACCAGGACAAGGTTGCCTTCAGAGAAAATCTTAGGACAAATGAATCGATCATATTGACACTGGACTTTTTGTTTGTGATCATAGTTAGCTAAGGCCGCATCACAAAGTTTCTCATTGAGCTGCTCGAGATATAATAAACGTTATTCAAGCAGTGAAGTGTCTGGCAATAACTGCACTCCCAACTTTAAAGATGGGATTTGGCACTCTATGGGTAAGACTGCTTCCAGCCTGTAAACGAGTTGAAAAGGTGAGAAACTGGTTGCAGTCTTAAGAGATGTTCGGTAGGCCCATACTGTCGAGTATAAGATCAAATTCCAATTTGACTTGGCTGAATTGATCATTCATTGTAGAATGGTCTTAAGAGATTTATTTACAGCTTCTACCTGACCATTCGCTTGCGGGTTTTAGGGTGATGAATGTTCTTGCCTCAACCTAAGATTTGACATTAACTCGGTCATCATTTTGTTCTGAAAGTGACTGTCATGGTCAGTGACAATCTCTCCCGGGACGTCGAACCTTGCTACTATATGGTTGAACAAAAAGAGAGTTGGGGTATCCCCGTCATCTTTGAATGTTGGCATAGATTCGATCCACTTGGTGAAGTAGTCTACTGCTACAATGATGTAATGGTGCCCCCTTAATGAAGGGGGGTTGCATGTAGTGTAATGAATCCCCCACTTAGTGAAGGGACCAATGGTAATAATGGTAAACATGGGAGTGGGGTGTGCCCTCATCTTCCGAGAGAAGATTTGACATGGTTGGCACTTCTTGACCGATTCAACACAGTCTTTGATTAATGTTGGCTAGAATTAACTGGCTCGTAGAATGTTTTGGGTTGTTTCCAACCCGGACAAATGACCACCACATTCTCCAGTGTGGAAATTGTTAAGAACTATTTATGCTTCTTCATGAGTGAGACATCGACAAAGGATGTAGTCTACACCTCAACGATACAAAGTGTCCTCGAGTATGAGATATTTCTTGGCCTAATGGCGTATACGGTGATGCTCATCATGAGAAGAAGAGGCGGGGCACTTCAAAGTCTAGATATAGACAAGCACATTTTCATACCAGGGGTCGAAAGATGTGATAAAAAACATGTCTCCTTTGATAGGAAACTCGTCGAGTATAACATCACCTGATTCAATCGGAAGTTTCGACATGAGTTCCTTGAAAACCAACGATTTTTTTTATTTTGCCAAAATGAAATCCAAGTTGAATTCATGGAGGATAACAATCCATCTAGTGATCTTTCTATTGATGACACGTCGTGTTAACACATATTGAAATGGATTCACAATGACAATGATGGTGGTATTGCGAAATAAGATGTAATGACGGAACCGTTGGATAGCATGGACTTCTGCCAACACAAGTTTTTCAATGTGGGAATAATTGATTTTTGGTCCAACTAGGCCTCAACTCAGATAATAAATCACGTATTCTGAGAGAAAATCATCCTCCTGAACTAAGACCATACCGATGGTCGACTCCATAGTGGCCAAGTACAATAATAAATGTTTATTGTAATTGGGTGGTCGAAGCAGAGGGGTAGATGTGAGGGCACATTTCAACACTATGAAAGAGTGTTGAGTGGCTTCATCCCAATGAAAAGGAACGTCCTTCTTCAATAAACACATATAACCCTTTGTGATGTCAACATATTTTGCGATGAAACGTTGTAAAAAGTTCACTTTTCCTTGCAAATGTTGAAGCTGAGGGATGGTGCACGGGGGAGGCAACTAAACTATTTCCTCAACCTTTAGAGGATCGACCATGATCCATGTTGTCAAAACTATGAAACCGAGCAGACGACCCGATGTGACACAAAAACGACACTTGTTTGGATTCAAGCGGATTCGATAGTAGCAACATTGTTCAAGGATAAGTCAGAGGTGTGCCAAATGATCACCTCTCTTGTGAGATCATGACGCTAAATCATCAAGATAAGCCTCGACTATGTGTTTGAGTTCATGGAAAGAAAAATACATGGCCCACTGAAATGTATTTTGCATCTTCTGATAAGCGAATGACCAAAATGCATCTTCTGATAAGCGAATGTACCCCATGGACAAATGAAAGCGGTTTTGTGTTGGTCTTCGGACTTGATCTGTATCTGATTGTATACCGAAAAAACATCCATGAAAGAAAAGGACTCACAACATGTGCATTCGTCAACTATTTGGTCGATAAATGGCGTGGGGAAAATATCCTTTAGACAAGCCTTGTTCAGATCATGGAAGTCTGTACGTACGCGAATCGTACCCTATTTTTTGTTGACTGGCATGGGATTTGACACGCATTGAGTCAATTGGATGGGGTAGATGAAACTAGCTTTAAGTAGTTTCTCTACATCAACCTTAATAGTTGTTGCTTTCCTAGGATTTAACTGATGAAGCTTCTACCGGACCAGCTTAACATCAGGATAAGTCGTGATTTCATGTTCGACGATTCTTGGATCTATGCCTAGAATTTCATCATAAGACCAGGAAAACACGTTGCAGAATTCTTTAAATAAAACCATGTAGATTTGAATCTCCTCATGGGAGCAGTCCGCTCCAACAAAGATATTCTCCACGACGCTAGGGGTTCTGGAGATGTCGATAGGTATCGTTTCATCTATTGTTGCCATATTTCCTTCAGCATAAACTATGTGCATTGCCAAAGGATTGATAGAACAAGATTTATGTCCATTCATAGTTAGAATGAATTCACCTGCTTCAATTCATCCTAACTCTGGGAGGAAGTAAGATTTATGATGAAGATCATCCCAGGGTTTGTTCGGACTAGTAATTTCTTCAATAATCGCCTCTTCTGAGGGTAATACTAAGTCTAAATAATCTTTATCAGCAAGGGAACCTTGAGACCAAATAGGCTCGAGCACCATATATAACTCTTGTGCGAGAGTCGGGTCGGGGTCGGCGAAAGCTTGATAAATAATCGAGTATGCAACTTCTACTGTGGACAGGGTCATGGCCATGCCATGGTGCTCTTTCCCTTCCATCGTGGCTGATGGGGAAGGAAGATTCCACGGATCATTAAAGTACATCGTGCGAAATGATGAGAGTTGAAAATTTTTGGCCCAAGGATGCTCGAGGACAGCCAACATGAAATGGACATTATTGGTTAGAGGTGGGTAATCAAAAGTACCCATAAAAGGTGGGCACAAACCAACCCCTACATTGATGAAGTCAGGCTGAGGGTTATCAATCCTTGAGACTGTGGAGACTCCCAATGAAGGGTCAAGAAAAGAGAAGGATAACTTATCAATGGTCATGATCCGACCCTCGTGTGGAAACAACAAGACCTGGAAGATTGTCACAACCACTGCTTTCATAGAATAGGTCCAACGCCTTCCTAACAAGATATTGTAGTCGAGAGACGCATCGACCACTTCGACTTCGACACACACATTTTTTCCCCCTAATTGCATGGGGAAAGAAGGAATGATCCCATGTGGTTGGAAAGAATGACCGTCAAAAGTTGTAAAAAGAGTAGGTGATGGAGATAAAACAAGTTGGCTGATATCCTTCCAACACACCAAAGACATCATGCATGTCAAGGCACCCTCATCCACCACTATGCGGAAAATGTTCTAGGTAAAAATTTTTGTGGTGTAATCCACTACTATCTGAAAAGATATGTGGTAAGGAAGCCGAGGTTTTAATTCATTTGTATCAAGCATGATTGTTCCCATATTACAAGTCTCAACAGATCCTAGGGTGGCAAACAAGGCCTTTCTCTCGGAAGGGTATCTCTGGAGAAACTCCAAAGAAGACATTGCACAAGGGGTTTGGACAAATCCTCCACCACAGAGTAGTTCTAGGTGGCCTTGCATTCTGATTGTGAGAAGCTTTCTTGAAGGCACCTTTTGGGATGTGTGTCATTTTTTCTCCCAACATATTCTCAATATGGAGAGGAAGAGGTGGGTTTTCAACTTCTTTTCTCTTCTCAGAGGTGCTTTTAATTTTGTAGTTGTGTGTCCTAGTTTCTATGTCAACTCTACCTTTCATCATGTATACATTCACGCACAAAGGATTACTCGAAGATGATGGGGGTACCTAACTTCCCCCCTCGGTGCTCGAAGAGGCTTGGGTTAGGTTTTTCCCATGTGGAAATGGGTTCACTAAAACAACAGGTTGTTGTTGTTCCAATAACTTTTGGGCTTCTGCAAGCTGAGGGAACTGATGTGTTAGGTGGTCCTCCTTGCAAATATTACAATGATACTTTGACTTCTTATTTTCAGTGTCACCCCCGCCTACATTATCGATGGGTTTCTTACCCCCCTTACCCTTATTTCAGTGTTTCTTCTTTCTGTCAGGCTGTTGGGTGTCCTTCGGGTTTGTCATTTGCACACTATGTACATCCGGATTTTGGGTAGGGGGAACAACTGAACTGGTGGTATGGCTGGCCATTGTCTTCTGTATCGACAATTGTTGCAACTGATTTGACAATGGATCAGCGGGCTTCATTTATGATGAACCAATAATGCCATTGGCATGTGGTTCAGACCTCTATCTGGTCTTGTCAAGTATTGACCTTGGTGCATCTGGAAAGATTTCGTAAAGTAAACCAAACTGAGAGTAAATCATCTCTAGCTATTGAGCTCTCATTATCGCATCTTCCTTGGAAAACATCCCTGACGTTGCGACATCTTTAGACAATTGGGGTACCAAATACTTAAGGAACCACTCTAGCAGAAATGTTGGTGGGACTGGCACTTTTATCAAAATATTTTGATGTCTCCATTCTCGAATGTGATCCGAGATATGGTCCACTTTTGTCTGCTCGTTGCCCAGCAAATCAGTGCCGATGTCGTATCTCACAAGTAATTGGAAATGGTTTAAGAAATCCATTACCAATTCACCGAAGGAGGAGTATCGTGAGAGGTCGATCTTGATGTACCATTTCGTAGAACTCCCTATGAGAGTGCGTTGAAACAATCCTAACTGAACGGAGTCGTCTCTCAAAGATTTGGGCGAGCACCATAAGTGGAAGGTAGTCACATGATCGTCGAGATCTTCATTAGGCTTGGATTCAAACTTTGGAATGTTCAAGGGCAACTTGGTCGGAATAGGAGGCCAACTTGGATCGTGACAGATGGGATCATTTAATAACCTTGTCAAGTCTGGAAAGTGCAAAGTTTCCAGAAAGGGTAGTTTGGGTTGTGGATTGTAACCAGGGAAAAAGCAGCTTGGATTTTGACTGGCACCAGGTTTCCAGGAAAATTTAAGTTGTTGTCCAGGGCTCTGGTAATAAACATGGCCGCCAACATACATATTTTGCGCTTGTTGAGACGTCATCGACTGATCCCGAAATAGGACGTAAAGGGTTCGTCTTGCATTGTATTCCAAGGATTTTGGGAATGGTTTCCCCCTATCGATCCGATCAGCATAGTTGTTGAGCCTTGACCGAGGTTAAAATGGGTATGGAAGGGGTTTCCCCTGATCGACATCCTTGACAAGGAAACTGGTCCCTACTATTTGCGACGGAAGTCACTCCTGGATTGCTAGCAGAAGCAGAGCCCGACACCCATCAGTTTTATGTCACAGTGGTTTTAATGGGTGATCAAATAGACAGAGACTCGAGGAGATGTCACTCTAACTCAGAGACTGGGTCTGGTACGTAAAGAACAAAGGAGGTCTGGAATCCTAACTTCAGCTAGTGGGTTGATTAAAGGGTGAACAGGTGGAAGACTTGATAAGAAGAGTGAACAAACTACTTCGGGCAACAGGATTTCGGCAATTGTAGAAGAAAAACCCCGAACGCGAGATCCTCAAGTTCAGGGATTCAAGGAACTGATAAAGGGACTTGATTGGATTCTCCAATTCCAAGTTGTTCAGCGTTAATAAAATCACAAAGACTGATTAGAGACAATGCAACAGTCACAGTGATCAAATTCTACATCATCCTATGACAGCTACAACTCGACTAGATTCTCCAATTCTGAGCTACTCTAACACAGTTTAAACAAAGATATGAAAGAAACTGGCATCCATAAGGCAAGAAGTCTCAAGAGCTCATACATAACCAGAGATAACAGTGCTTCATTAAAACTTCACAACCGGGATCTCTGATCAACCATCGATCATTTACAAAATGGCAAAAATGCCTACATATACTTGGAACTGACTCAGGCACTAAAGGCGCGATCATATCATGAATTCAATGCTTGACATTGAGGAGCTTCTCTATCAGGATGGGTTGTTAGTCTACCTCAATCAAATCTGTCCTCTGCTCCCCTGTCATACACCTCCTTAATTCAGCATGGCTCACGCCAGGGGGTAGCTGAGCCCTTTGAATATTGAACTGGCGTGTGTAGGTTCCTCTAGTGAGTTGGAGACTCAGCGTAGCTTTCCTGAAGAGAACCGGTACAAGGGACCCTCCTGGGTAAATTTTAGCCGGGACCTCCATACTCTGCAATAAATGGGTGACGCAAGGCTTCACCCACCCTCTTTCTCCTTTTCTGCTAAGCCGAAATGGATTTTTAGATCCCCGAGTGGAATCCTTGATGAAAACCAGACCTAGTCCACAGGTCTCTTCTTCTTTCCTCACGGTCTCCTGTACTTTAGCGTGACTTTTCCCCGACTCTGTATCGGGTTTCGAGGTTTCGTGTTCCCTGTTGTCAAGATTTCTTGACCCTTTGAACTCCCGATCACCGATTCTTCGATGAGCGATCTTTTTCCCTTAGCCCATCCGAGCTATACAATGGTCCATGTGACCTGCTACCATATGACTGTAGCCATATAGATTTCCATCGAGGTTTCGGGGTTTGCGACGTCAATGTGCACGCATCACTTGTCCCTGGGATCCCTGATATCCCGATGGATTCAACTCCGATGGACGCTTCCCTGTCAGGACCCTCCCCGATAACGTTGATCTCCTGCCACGCATCCTTTTCAGATGGACGGTCCCTATTAACTCTCATGGATTCGGGGTTTTCGCTGTCTTGTTTCTATTTGTTGTCCCAAGACAAGAAATATCTCTAACATTAGGCTCCATGGGGGATAGAGTCATCCCTGCGATTCTCTAAGAACTCATTCCGTAGCTTCAGTGCCTTATTGTTGGGCTATGGAGTCATGCTGAGAACATCCCACTGCTGAAAATACAGGCCGAAAAATAAAAGTAACAAAATA
>JASDQU010438525.1:6187-32554 GCA_032191745.1 Picea mariana
TCATTATTTAAATGATAAAGTAAAGTGACAAAGTCAAGGTGGATTATTTAAATAATAAAGAGAAGTGACAAAATCAAGAAATGATAAAGTAAAGTGACAAAATCAAGAAGGGATATTTAAATGATAAAGTATTGGAGAACTTTCTATTTATGGAAAGTGGTTAACCCTAAAATAAGGAAAATAGATTAAGTGACCTAGAAATGGGTTAAGTGACCTAAAAATGGGTTAAGTGACCTACAGGATGAAAGTATAAATAATATAGAAATGGTCTCTTGCAGATCATCGTTTTTGTGGATCAATGGAGAGCTTCTTATGAGAATATCTTTTGGAGTATTGATGGAAAGCTTCTCGTGAGAGCTTCTTGAGCATTTTTGGTGTGGAACACTTGAGAATATTGAATATATATAGGTGACTAAGGTAACCAAAGGATATCTAAGACGAATTTCAGAGGGAAGGTGAAGAAAAGAGGGCCGGAATTCAAGGGAGGATAAATTATTTTCATGATGCTTTCTAAGGTATGTTATTTACAAGTCATCTCACCATTTTCGCAATAATTTTTTTTCTATAATGATTCAGACTGTGAGATTGATATTCCATTGAGGAAATATATCCAAGTATCTGTGGTAAAAAATTAAGCTTGTGGGTCGTTGTATTTTTGGAGATACACTCTGTGGAAAATAGGGTTTGTGGCTAGTCCTGAAATTGGTCTAAAATAGGTGTTTCGAGTAAAAACATCATAATTTCTTCATAACATATCCAAATTCAGTGAGACCAATTGTGTTGGTTAGATTACAGTCTTTAGTATGTTTTGTAATAGTTTCATATCGATTCAAAAAATATTCCATGTGGGGCATGCTCTACAAGGTCACTCTCTAGAATAAGCCAAAATTCAGCAAGGTATGCCATTTTTGCTATAACTCCTTTTCTGAGAGGTTCCAAGTAGTGAAAACTGGAGGAATTGCACAAAACACA
Organism: Picea mariana; assembly: GCA_032191745.1. NCBI lineage: Eukaryota > Viridiplantae > Streptophyta > Pinopsida > Pinales > Pinaceae > Picea > Picea mariana. The sequence goes on from JASDQU010438525.1 coordinate 7,160, forward strand.
ATGAAGAACATTATGGATCAGTTTCATATCTTTATTCATTACAGGTACAAATTTATGATTATTTCAAGTTAGGGTTGTTGACTAATCCAAAACTAGTCATGGTTGAGACAAGCAGTTGATGAGTTGGCACATACATGAGGCGTATAGTTGATGATGTTGGTACATATTGATGAGTCATTTTTTATGAGTATTTGACACATTATTGGTATATACTTTGTACATGGTTGGATGCACTTGTTTATGGTACAAGTTGATTACAGGTTGGTGCATGGTTGATGCACTTGTTTATGGTGCAAATTGATATTTGTTGAGGATTGTTGCCTCATTTTAGTTGGTGTTGATGGTGTAAGCTAAGTCTTTCATTATAGAGCTGGTTCTCTTGTAGAGTTGTACTCTATTTAGTTGTTGCTGAAAAACCCCAAGGATTGTAGTCTGTAATAAAAAGAAAATTGTACATACATCTTGTGTTCTCTGTGTTCCTTGTGGTGATGACTTGTTGATGATATATTGCTGATATATGTTCCTGATATGTGTTGAAATTTAACTGGTTATAAATGAAAACAATGAGTAATGAGTTAATGGTGATTGTTAACTAAGGAGTTTTGGGAAAAAGAGCCCTACACTGTTCACCCCCCCTCTCAGTGTAGTCGGTGTGTCCAACACTAGAGAGATTGCTCATAGGACTAACAACCCACCTCTTCGACAAACTATGAGCCTAACAACTCACTTCTTCAACAACCTACAAGATTGAAAACCCGCTTCTTCAATCATACCAAGGTTTTCCCAAGCACAGGGTTAAGTAAAAATAATAATAAGTTACAGCAAAATACGTAATTCATTCACATCGGAAATTCCATCTAAAGGTTTTTGAATGAGTCGCCTCCCCCCAAATTACACTAAGGACAACAATACATGTTGCATGCCTTCAACTCAACACTTTTCACCTTCAGAATTTACTTTATTCACTTGATGACTTATTTCCCATCCCTCGGGAACTTAAGATAAATAATGTATCCATAAATTACATTTTTCATAAATATTATTAAAATATTCCCCCCATTTTTCCTTTTTTTACAGTGGAGTTCAGCCCCCCGTCTCTTTTCGTTAGAGTCAATCTACGTACAGTGATGTAATATATTAATAACATGAGTGTGATGCAATTTACAAGAATAGGCGCACTGGCCTATTTGTGTCCCAGCTCACCAGCCTAATAGTCACACAGGCTCTCTGACCTCAAAACATATATAAATACATATGTGTCTATGTGTGTGTGAGGTTGGAGAGACTGTATAGATATATACCCCAATAGTCACACATGCTCTCCAACCTTAAAACACACACACACACACACATCACAATCATTCCCATGCACTTACTTGTGTGCACGCAACACTATGGAATATGTGCACCCTCCCTTGATGTGCAATCCACATGCACTAGCTCAAGTATGCGCAACATTATGGAATGTTCGCAGCTTTTCTTTAATAACAGCCCTTGTGCACTCCATAGGTGTGTGCAAAACAAAAACGGCTCACCATCCTATACGTGAAACTACAAATGGGGTTCTAATTAGGGACATTACATTCCCCTCCCCCTTATTTATGCATTGTCCTCAGTGCACTATAGACACAGATACATAAAAAAATTCAAACATTTTAAAAAATATGAGGATATTTTGATCGCATAGCATCCTCGTGCTCCCAAGTTGCATCCTCAGGACCGCACCACGTCCATTGGACCTTTACAAACTCCATGGCTCAGTTCCAAAACTGCTTGACTTTCCGATCAAATATGCAAACCAGTCACACTCGAAAATCTCCTTTTGGCTCCACTTGAATCACATTCCAATCAACGACTTGATTAGCATCAGGTACATACTTCTTAATCAATGACACATGGAAAACATTATGAATACACAAGGATGCAGGAAATGCAAGAATTTATGCGACATGACCAATCCTCTCTAGGATTTCAAATGGCCCACAATAGTGCACTACTGACTTAGAACACTTTCCCAACATCGAGGAACTGCGCCTGGATTTTACTTTCAAAAACATGTGATCACCCACTTTAAACTCTCTATGTGTTCTTCCTTTATCTGTGCAGATTTTCTGTCTGCCTTGGGCAGTCTTTAAATTATGCCTTACATTCACCACCTACTCTTCCATATCCCAGAGCATATCTGGCCCAACTATTGTGCAATTTGTTGGGTTATCCCGACTCACCGGTGTGTTGCACATTCTACCATACAGTGCTTCAAATGGACTCATGTTTAAAGATGTTTGATATTCATTGCTGTAAGCAAACTCTACCAAATGTAACTAGTCTTCCCATTTTCATGGTTTATCCATCACATACATCCTCAACATATCTTCTATTACCTTATTTACCCTCTTTGTCTGTCCATCTGAATCGAGGTGATATGTTGTGATAAAGTTCAGATTTGTTCCAAATCCTTTGAATAGCCCTTTTTGAAAGTTCAAGGTGAACTTGGAATCTCTATCAAACACAATTGTCTTAGGAACACCATGCAACCTAGCAACTTCCCGCGTGAAAATATCAACAATGTTAGTTGTCTTTTGCGTTGACTTTATTGGAATAAAATGGGTAGCTTTAGTAAGCTTGCCCACCACCACCATAATAGAATCATGTTTCTTAGCAATCCTAGGAAAATTAGTTATAAAATCCATCATTATAACTTCCCACGTCCACTCAGGAATGGGCAAAGGTTGTAGCAAACCAATGGGATGTCTGCGTTAAGCCTTGACCTTCTGACATTCGAGACATCAAGATATAAAATCAACAACTTCCTTTTTCATTCTTGGCCAATAGTATTGCTTCTTGACCGTGACAATAGTCTTATGGTAACCTGGATGTCCATCATAAGGAACCTTACGTATCTCCGACAATATCAGGCTTAGAAGGGATTTTGCAGTGAAACATATTAGATATCATTTTTGGGATCAAATGGGGTAGCAAGCTAAGTGGGTTTGATTGTGGGGAAAACTCCATAGTTAAGCACGCTTGAGACAAAGGCATCTTGGGATGAGTGACCACTTGGGAAGTCTTGGTTACTGGGTGCAAGCCCCGGAAGTGACGATTGATGATATGTGATTCATTTCATTGGTTTCAATCCCACTTCTTCACCCCTGTGAGCATCACCTGGTGCAATGAGTGCTAAGTGGACTATTCAAATCATGAGAATTATTGGTCATTTGCGACTAATACTCATGGATATGGGTCATAGATTAATGTCTTACTCTACGCAGTTAATCCAAAAAATGTTATATAATATCAAGCTTTTAAACTCTTGATCATTTGGCACATAGATTTTGCATCTATACACGAGGATCACATCCTCTCTCAACTCATAACCTTCCAAATTTGTTGTGACATACCTTGTTGTAAGTTCACCTTTATCTCTACATAGTGCAGACCTGATTTGGAAATTTCCAAAATTATGTCACACAAATCTATATGGTACATGCTATTGGTTGTAGCATGCATCTCATGCATCCTCCTGCTGAGTGTGTCAACCACCTTGTTCTCTTTTACTCTAATATGATTTATGTCGAATTCATACTAACTTTGGAACTCTAACCACCTGATTTTTCTGGTGTTTAAACTTGATTGTCCAAACAAATAATTTAGACTACAATGGTTTGTTCTCAGCTCAAATCTTTTACCCATGAGATAATATTGCCACATCTTCAAGGCATTCACTATGGCTGCCAATTCTAAATCATGAGAAGCATAGACCCTTTCATGCTCTTTCAACTTCCTTGATTCATAGCATACCACATGTCCATTCTGACTCAGTACTCCATCAAGTCCTTCCTTGCATGCATTCGTGCACGCAATGAAGTCTGCATCTGGATCAACAATTCTCAAAATTGGTGCACTTGTCAACAAACCCTTCAAGTGTTGAAATCATCTTTCACAATCTGGAGTCAATTCAAATCGCCCACCTTTCTTTTGCAAAGATGTGATCGGATGCACAATCTGTGAGAATCCTTCAATAAACCTTTTGTAGTACCCAACTAGTCCCATAGAGGATTTCACTTCTGCGACATTTCTTGGTGTTGGCCATTCTTCAATGGCTTTTATCTTCGTTGGGTCCACAACTATTCCTTCCTCTGAAATGATATGACCAAGTAATGAATTTGTTGTTGATAAAATGAGCACTTGCTCAACTTTGCATAAAGTTGGTGTTCCCTCAATATTTAATGTACAAGATCTATTATAATAGTTGAAAACATAAATATTACAGAGAATAACAACGGAACAATACAATAGATGAAACCACAACACCAAAATAATACCTTTATTGATAGGAAACAATGTTCACTTGCCTCTTCGAGGGGGAAACCTCCAGCAAAGCAGTTCTCTATTACAACAATTCTCAAGACAAAAAATTCTCATACCCTTGTATCCTATTTATACTAAATCTATCTACCAAAAGAACAATCTAGAGGAAGATCTTCTAGAAGCCAAAGATTCTATTGGGTCCTATTACATTTGACTTATTCTTCCCTATTACTAGGCCTTATTAATATTGGCCTTTATTACATGGAAAATATATTATTCTACCTGCATGAGGGGTTAGGGAGGTTAGGTCCCTAATACCCCCCCCCCGCCCCCTTAAAAAACAACCTTGTCCTCAAGGCTTGAGATGAGCAAATTGTTGCAGAATGGTAGTTGGCTCCCAGGTGGCATTTGTTGGATTTTTATCTTTCCATTGGACTAACACTTCCTTGATGGTGCGCTAACGGAAACGATGTTCACGTTGGTCCAAGACTGCTTGTGGCTACAACTAGATGGATCCTTCTTCATCCAACTCTGGAAGACTGGTTTGAGTTTGACAGTTACTTCCAATCACCTTCTTTAAGCAGGAGACTAAAATGACTGGGAAAAGCTAATTGATAGGCCACCTGTCCCAGGCGCTTAAGAATTGTATAAGGACCATAAAATTTGGGCGCCAACTTCTGACAATGGTCAACCTTGAGTGAAGTCTTCTTATAAGGTTCAAGTCAAAGAAACACCTGGTCCCCTTCATCAAATTGACTTTTGGAGCAACCTTCATTTGCTTGTTGCTTCATGCGATTCTGAGCCATGCCCAAATTCTCTTTGAGGGTATGGAGAATAGCCTCTCGAACTGTAATATTTTGGTCAACTGCCTGAACCTTCGAGACACTAGGCATGTATGAGAGAATCGAAGGTGACTTTTGCCCATATATTGCTTCAAAATGAGTCATGCGAGTAGTTGTATGGTAAGAAGTGTTGTACCACCATTCAGTGAGGAGTAACCATTAAGCCCACTAATTTTGCCTCTCATATGAAAAACACCTCAAATATGTTTCCAAACACTTGTTGACAACTTCAGTTTGACCATCAGTCTGGGGATGATATGTTGTGCTAAGATGCAATTGGGTACCCTGTAACCTGAACAATTCTTGCCAAAAATTGTTGGTGAAAGTGGGATCTTGGTCAGAGACAATGGAGTGATGCATGCCATGAAGCTTGAAGATATGATCCATGAAAAGTTGAGCCACTGTGGATGTAGTGAATGGGTGTTGAAGAGCACATAAATGAGCAAATTTGGAAAGATGATCAACGACCACTATGATGACGGATTTATTATCTGATTTAGGTAAGCCAACAATGAAATCCATAGAAATATCCCTCCAAATAGCAGGTGGAATTGGAAGTGGTTGTAGTGTGCCCAGGGCTTTGATTGTTTCTCCCTTGTTGCGTTGACAGACAACACATTCCGCAACAAAGGTGCAGACGTCCTACTTCATACCATCCCATAAAAAAGAACGTTTGACTCTGTCATAGGTTTTGGTAAACCCAAAATGCCCAGGTGTGGGTGTAGCATGAAGCTCGGATAACACCATGGATTTAAGTTGTGAATGTTTGTGTAAATACAGATAGCCTTTGTAGCAAAGATTTTCATTGTTCCAAGAGTACTCTAGAGAAACTGGAGAATTGTCTTGCAATTGTTGGATCATATGCGACAGTTTGGGATCTTCCAGCCATTCCTGGCGAATATCTTGGAGCCAATCTGGTACAATGAAGGATAGAGAAAAGAGGGACCCTTCATCTTCATTTTTCCTTGAAAGAGCAACTGCAACCACATTGTCTTTTCCTTTCTTTTAAATGATCTAATAATCATATCCTAATAGCTTGGTCACCCATTTTTGTTGCTCTAGGGATGAAAGTCGTTGCTCCAAAAAATACTTGAGGCTCTGATGATGTGTCTTAATTTGGAAGCATTTCCCCAATAGATAAGGACGCCATAGATCCACAGCATGCAGAATGGACATCATTTCCTTTGCATAGATTGATTGGTCCAAATGGCACTCCAACAGTTATTTACTAGTGAAGGCCAAAGGCCTGCCATCTTTCATAAGAATTGCACCAACTCCTTTCTGGGATGCATCACATTCTAGGACAAAAGTCTTTTTGAAGTCAGGAAGGGCCAGTACATGAGTTGTGCACATAGACTCTTTCAAAGCATGGAATGCTTGATCAACTGCAGGATTCCAATTGGAATCATTCTTTTTAAGGAGAGCAGTGAGAGGGGATACAATTTTTCCATAGTTCTTAAAAAAATTGTGATAATATCTCGTTAAACCCAAAAAACCATGAAAATTATTGAGAATTTTGGGGCGAGGCCAATCCTAGGTAGCTTCAATTTTCTTAGGATCCACTCTAACACCATCCTTGCCAACAATATGACCCAAATACTCCACTTTGGAAGCTCCAAAGGCATATTTAGATTGTTTGAGGAAAAGTTGGTGCTGAGAAAGGAGATGGAGAACTTGATCCACATGGGAAAGATAAGTTGTCCAAGTTTTACTATAGATGAGAATATAATCAAAGAAAACTAAGACACAATGATGGAGAAAAGGACGAAAGACATGATTCATGAGACTTTGGAAAGTGGAGGGGGCATTACATAGGCCAACAAGCATGACAAAGAACTCATAGTGGCCTTCATGAATTCGAAAGATCGTCTTGGGAATGTCAACCTCTTTCATACGTATCTAGTGGTAACCAAAATGAAGATCAATTTCAGTAAAGTAGTGAGCACCACTTAATTCATCCAATAGATCATCAATGATAGGAATGGGAAACTTGTCTTTAATGGTGACTTTGTTGAGAGCGCGAAAGTTGGGGCACATGCATTGTTGAAATTTTGGTATGCTCGTTTAACCATAGACAATGTCACATCATTGTCACCCAACCATAGGCATTCATATATGCCACCCTCGAGCACACTAACCTTTAATTAGAATAATTCTGGCAAGCCTACTCCAGAACCAACAGATAAACCCCAGCTGTTAACTGCAATAACAACTCAAGGCAAGTAGAGCTCTCCTTCTCCAAGGGTAGCGCACAAGAGAGAGAGTCTCCATATCCATAGAACAAGTACCATACACAACTGCATCAACTGCAATTGCACTACTCTCTCAAACATGCGCCATACTTAGCCAGAATATCACCAATAGTATCACCAAGAATATCACTTGATACCACTAGAGAAAAACCAAGACCAAGAGATGACCATATGCCCTCATTCCTCCTTCCAGCTACAATTGCAGCTGCAACTGCAGCTCTCCACAAGACTTGCTCTCTGACTAGTGTACAAATGAGCTAAAACGTCCTCCATTTATATTAATCTATCTAGTAACTTTTTTGGTTGGGTCGACCTGACTTTCTGGTAATTATATTTTTTGTTTATCTTTTTCCTATGGAAACGACTTGTCTTTCTGGAAGATAATATTCTAATATTATTTATTCTACTAGGTCGAATTGTCTTCTATGGTTTCCACACATTTGTTTAATGGTTCACTTGCTTCTAGAATATTCTCTGCATCTACGAAAGGTCATCTAGGAGGGAAATATCCTCCCACAACTACCAAAACATCAACACTCCCTCTTAGCTAGGGAAGCACATTTCACGATGTCTTTATCTAGTATTCCATTGACTATTCTACAATCAGTCGATAGCACAAAGCTGCCACATTGCCATTGGTATCTCAAATCGTCTGTCATAGTCTCTCCAATCAAGTAGCACTCATCTACTCCCAATGTGAATTGGTAGTCTCCATGGCAATCATCTACTGGCGCACAGCTACTACAATTCCATCTAGTAGAACATGACTATGTCGATCCATAGTAGTACATAACTACTATCCAGTGGTGCACAACCACTCCAAGTAGCACACAACTACTATCCAGAGACATGATGTCTCTCTCCTGCAATCAAACAATCATGCAATACAACAGTCTCTATGATTATACAACAATCATCTAGTGGCACACAACCACTACAATATGCCCTCAGCCATAATCATAATATGCCACCTCCATGAATATGTGGCAATCAGCTAGTAGCACATAGATACTAAATTATACCCTACGCCATAGTTAAGATTTGTATGACTATGCAACAATCAGCTAGTAGCACACATCTACTACAATATGCCCTCATCCATAGTCATACCTATGATTATGCAGCAATCAGCTAGTAACACATTGTTACTACATTATGCCATCAGCCATAATCCTAGTCGATGTCTATATAACTATGCAACAATCAGCTAGTAGCACACAACTACTACAATATGCCATCAACCGTAGTTATAGTCTCATCCAGTAGCACGAAGCTACTCTCATAGTCCTCATGACTATGCATGTGATGTTTCTTCTCTCATCAGGTCCGACAGTGCATTACCTCATCAGTCACAAGATTGATTCAGGGAACCCTTGGCTAGAGGGGTTAGTTGGCATGAGAAGAAACAACACACCTCCCTCTCATTGAGAGTGGACATTTTTCACCTCGAGTCTTTCCACTTCTAGTCAAATCAACACGACTACTAGGAGAAATATTGTGCCTATGCCATTCACCACTAGCCAAATCAGCATGGCTAATCCTGTGAGTGAATGTATCGTTTTCCCTTGGTCAAATCAGTATGACCAATCTAAGAGAATGTCTGCTTGATGCTGATCATTTTTGGATGTGTACTGGCATTTCACAGCTCCTTTCTGCATCATGTCTCAGATGAATTCCTGCAAGAAACTTTCGACGCCATGCTGCTTCACGACTTGCAATATTGGTTGCTATATACTCTGTCATTGACGTATGCTCCCTGCTCAACCATGAGATCAAATTGATCCCAAAATTAAGTAGTAACTAGAAGTACTCTATTGATCCACTGCACTTCCTGCCTAGTCATATTTTTTATAACCTTGCAGCTTCACATCTCCATCTAAGTACATGTCTCGGAATCAAGGTGAAAGGTCCACATCCCAGTCCTTCTAACTAGATTCCTTCATTAAAAGAAGGGAATCCTACCAAGAGGTCTCATATCTCCTCAATGTCTTCGAATTTTTTGATCTAGCCTCTTGTATGTCAATCCTGGAGAACGTATCTCCCATATGAATCTGAAGATAAATCTGAAGATGAATACTTTATGAATGAAAGTCTCTAAGCAATTGACTCTCTCTAAGATCACTCTAAATTTGCATGCTCCCTCTTAAGCTTGACTCCCTCTAAAGCTATATAGTCTTTGGAGTCATATGCTCCCTCTGCATGTGTTGGCCTCCTCTTCTCCTTCATTACATGGATGTGCACAACTCTATGTCTACTTCATGTTTCCTCTTGCAACCATCATTATAAATCCCTTTCAAAGCTATTACCTGGGACCTGCCCAGAACAAGAAACAAGAACAACAATATCTCCATGGTAACCTCCATGTAATTTACAAGATAACCTACCTGGAACAAGGTCAACCAAGAACATCTCCTATAGGAGATCAATTTATCTTGTAAACAAGTGCATTATTAATATGAGCATTTACTCAATGGAAGTTGTACCAACAATAAGCAAGTGTTTACTAAACTAGCAATAACAATAGCAGTGATAGAATTCTAAAGATTGTTATTCTAGTTACAACACTTACTTAAACTGCAACAATATAACGAAATATCAAACCTGATATGAAAACCTAGATTTTAGTTGTTGTTGTCCCACTTGTGTTGTCTTCTATAGTTTCTCGATCTTGTGCTTGGATAAAAGATCCCTTCTTCTGCAAACACCCTCAAGATAGTGATACAGTTTAAACATATACAAGTACATACCTCCAGCAAACAGCAGCACCACCCAACAGTAGCAGCAAACAACGACGAACCCTAAAACTTCAAAGTGCTCCAACTTGCAGTCTAGAGATAGTTGAATATGTGCTAAGGTAAGGCGCACTAGGACAACCAAAAAATTAGTCCCAATACTTCATAGAAACTTTCACTACAACTAGTGTTGCGGTGCAACTAGTGTTGCAACTAGTGTGAAGGAACTGGCACTGCAAACCTAGGGTTTTATGAAGAAACCCTAAAGGATCTTCCTTCGAGTGGTTAGACTATTACGAAGGAAACTAGTTCTGAAACCATGTTGAAATTTTGGTATGCTCGTTTAACCATAGACAATGTCACATCATTATCACCCAACCATAGGCATTCACATATGCCACCCCTGAGCACACTAACCTTTACTTAGAATAATTACGGCAAGCCTACTCCATAACCAACAGATAAACCCCAGCTGCTAACTACAGTAACAACTCAAGACAAGTAGAACACTCCTTCTCCAAGGGTAGCACAGAAGAGAGAGAGTCTCCATATCCACAGAACAAGTACCATACAAAACTACAACAACTACAACTGCACTACTCTCTCAAACTTGTGCCATACTTAGCCAGAATATCACCAAGAGTATCTCAAAGAATATCACTTGATAGCGCTAGAGAGAGACCAAGACCAAGAGATAACCATATGCCCTTATTCCTCCTTCCAGCTACAATTGCAACTGCAACTGCAACTCTCCACAAGGCTTACACTCTGACTAATGTACAAATGAGCTAAAACGTCCTCTATTTATATTAATCTATCCAGTGAATTTTGATCTGGCAGCAAACCTGAATTTATGGTAATTATATTTTATGTTTATCTTTTTCTTATGGAGCCGACTTGTCTTTCTAGAAGATAATATTCTAATATTATTTATTCTACTAGGCCGACTTGTCTTCTAGGGTTTCCACACATTTGTTTAATGGTTCACTTGCTTTCGAAATATTCTCTGCATCTAAGAAAGGTCATCTAGAAGGGAAATATCCTCTCGCAGCTACCAAAACATCAACATGCACCACGTGCCTTATTTTTTTAGGACCATGACCACAGGAGAAGAATACGGGCTGGTACTATGGCGGATGACACCCACGTCGAGGAATTCTTGAACAATTTTCTCAATTTCATTCTTCTAGGTAAAGGGATGATGATACAGGTAGACATTGGGAGGAATATTTCCTGGGACTACATGAATGGAATGATCATGAACACCGCGGGAAGGGGGAAGGCCATGGGGAATGGAAAAAAATAGTGTGGTGTTTGGAAAGTATATATTGGAGGTCGGGATGCACAGATGGTGTCTCAACTGCTTGAATGTCATTGAGTTGGGAAATCATGTTGGAATGGCCTTTTTTGAGGAGATTTTCTATTTGATGGGAATTGATGATCTCAGGGGAGACTAATGTGATGCATTGGAACGTATATTGTTGGTCATCCTATTGAAATTGCATTGTCAATTCCTTAAAATCCATGAGGATGGGACTAAGAGTGCATAACCATTCTGCACCTAACGCAATGTCACAACCACCCATGTCGATAGTGAACATATGAGATTTCATGTTGTACTGGCCAATGTGGAGATGCACATTTTCACAATGCCCCCCACATTTCATGGAACCTCCATTGGCAATCATGATTTGAAAATTGTTGACTTCACAGATATAGCAATGGGTTTCTTAAGAAATGCAATGATGATTGAAATTATGAGTGTTGCCACTATCAATTAGGATGATGACCTTTTGATTTTTAATGTAGCCAATTAGCTTGAGGGTTTGGGGAGTAGATAAGCCAGTGAGTGCATTCAAGGAAATGACTAGTTCAAATTCTGGTGGATCATATGGCAGAGTGATAGGAGTTTTCTTAGGTATCTCAGTTTCATTAGAAGCCTCAATCTTGTCTTCAGCAACATCCTCAGAGATGTCCATGAACAAATTTTGTTCCTTACACGTGTGCCCAAAAAATAAAAATTCATCACAATTATAGCAAAGACCTTTGAATTGGCATTGATCCATTTCTGCCTAGGTTAATTTTTGGATCTTGAGCGGGGTGGGATGAGGGGCAGGAGTGGAAGGGAGAGGGCGCATAGGGAAATAAGGTTTGCAGTGTTGGGAAAAAATAACCTGTTGAACTTCCTTGCCATGTTGAGTAGCTTCCAACCAAGTCTAGGGGTGAGTCATGAGGACTTGGGCTAAGATGTCATCCTCGAGCCCACTCATAAATCATTCCCAAAAAAAAGTATCAGACGGCCCAAGGAGTGTTTATCTTTGTCAAAGCGGTCATAAAGTTCAACCATAAATTGGGTCCAAGCCACATATCCTTGGCATGATTTGTGATGCCATTGCCACCATTGCCAACATTCAAGATCCAAATAGAGGACACCGTAACGAAGTTTGTCCAAGTCATCAATGATTCCATGCAAGGAGAAGTAGTGTTCCATCTAAGTGACCCAACCAGTGGGATCCGAGCCATCAAATTTGTTCACCTCCACTCATGGAAGAAACGGATCACAATAAAAAGGGTTGGACTGAAACTACTAGGAATTGGAGGAAGCGGTACCTTCGAGGTTAGAAGGTTGATCAAATGAGGAATGGATTTAAAAAATGGGCAGTTTTTCCAGGACCTTGGCAACAAATGGGTCAATTTGAGATTCAAGGCAGGATTCAAGTTGGTTGGAAAGGTGAGAATTGAGTTCCTTCTTCAATTCCTCTTTCAGGTGTTCCATTTTGGACTCAATGTGGGTAGCTATGCAATTTTCAAGGTCTTGATTGCGAGTGTTGGCCATGGTGAGAAGAAAACATAGGAAGAGGTGGGAAAAAAAGGTGGGTGAAAAGGGCAGGTGGTTCCATGGAAAAACAAGGCTAATAAATGATATATATCACTGTGATCAGGACGAAAAGAGGAGTCCCATGGAATAGGTCCCAAGTAGGGGTGCCAGAAAGGGGGTCGAGACCCTAGGAAAAAAGGCTAAAAATTGATAGGTATCATTGCGATTAGGATGAAAAGAGGAGTCAAATGGGATAGGTCTCAAATAAGGGTGCGGGCAAGCCCCATACTCATTTTGTTTTACTCCTACGGAGTTATACTCCGATCTGAAGAATATTGGAGTGTTGAAAGTCCTAAATTCTTAACAGGAAAAAATGTGTAGTAATTTTGCAACCAGAATTCAAGAGGTAAAGTTGCACGACAATAGATCTTATCTGTTCTATTTCATTTTTCGTCCCAAGGGTTAGGGTATTGAGGGTTTCTATAGAAAAGGGTTTGCCCTGTGTTATAACTCTCTGATATACGTGCGAGGTCTAACAATAGTACTCGACCCAATATCTCAGGGCACCAACTAAGGAGGCTGGATTGTGCCCTTAGTCATATTACCCGGCTACCCAGGTACTAGAGAGTATCTTCCCGAGTGTTGTTCTTGATGGCACTATAGCAGTCACATGGCCGATCGGTTTATCTATGGATGGCTTCAGGATATCTAGGTCGATTCATATACATGTGTTTTCTGATGCACTACCACTCGAAGGGGTACCAACAGGGGTTACAAGGGTGGCCAACAATGTGCACTTAAGTACCACTTGTAGTGCCTGCATGTATGCTTCCCTTACCACAGATTTATGCGTTGAACGACATATCTTTGTAGCTTTAAGACACCGGAATATGTCTCTACCCTGAAAAAAAAAATAACCCACAATTTTTTTCCAAGGAAAGTGCTTTGATACCATTTGTAAGGTACAAGATCTATTATAATAGCTGAAAACAAAAATATTGCAGAGAATAGCAGTGGAACAATACAATAGATGAAACCACAACACCAAAATAATATATTTATTGATAGGAAACAATGTTCACTTGCCTCTTTGAGGGGGCAACCTCCAGCAGAGCAACGCTCTATTACAATAATTCTCAAGACAACAAATTTTCATACCCTCGACTCCTATTTATACTAAATCTATCTACCAAAAGAACAATCTAGAGGAATATCTTCTAAAAGCGGAAGCTTCTATTAGGTCTTGTTACATTTAACTTATTCTTCCTTATTACTAGGCCTTATTAATATTGGCCTTTATTACATGGAAAATATATTATTCTACCTACATGAGGGGTTGGGGAGGTTAGGTCCCTAACATAATACATGCAGTACCATCCTCAAGTATTGCTCATGCTCCTCTATAGACTTTGAGTAAATAATAATGTCATCCAAAAATACAACGACGAACTTATTCGAGTAATCTCTAAAAACTCCATTAATTAAAAACATGAAGACAATTGGTGCATTCAACAACCCAAATGGCACCACTGTGAACTCGTAATGACCATACCTTGTTCTTGTTGATGTCTTCCTCTTTTATTCTCACTTGGTGATATCCAAATCTGAGATCTATCTTGGAAAATACCCTCGTGCCCCTTAGTTTTTCAAACAAGTCATCTATCCTTGGAAAAGGATACTTGTTCTTCATTGTTACCTTATTCAACTACCTGAAATCATTGCAGAGTCTCAATGTACCATATTTCTTTTTCACAAATAAAATTGTTGCATCCCAAGGTGATAGACTTGGATGTATATACCCCTTCTTTAGAATCTCTTCAAGTTGCATACACAATTTCTTCAATTCGGGTGTACTCATTTTATACAGAGTGTTGGATACAAGAGTTGCTCCCGACATCAAATTTATAGATAAAACGATATCTCTTTTCGATGGCAACCCCAATATTTATTTAAAGACATCCTTGAATTCCTTTAACTCAACAGTCTTCAACACTTGGCACTTTATCCATTGGTTCCTCTTCCATGTGCTCTACAAATACTTGACATCCTTTCCTGTAACTTTTATCCAATTGCAATGCCAACACTTCTCTGATAGTTATATCTCTTGTAATTCCTTGAACTGTTCTTAAGTTTCTTTCCTCATCCAAGCAAGTGAATGCCTTATTGTAATAATCCAGGACAACATGGTGCTCGTCCAACCAATCCATACCAACGAGGCAATCATATGAGCCCAGAGGTATGATATTCAACTCAGCTTTTGTGCGCAGTCCATTCATCTCCATTGGAAATGCCTTGATCATCTCATTAATTTTCCCTTTTGCTCCTGTAGCAAATTGCACCAACCAAGGTTTTCCAAGCCTACTTCTCGGAAATTGGAATATTTCCACCATCTTACGATCTAGATAACTATGACTATCTCCTTAATCAATTAAAATTCACCTCAATCATGTGTGACGGAAAATAATCTTGCTTGTTGTCCAGAGCTGCGTAAATTCTAGGTACACTTCTACCCATGTCTTCAACTGTCGCAACTTGTCATACATTGTGCACAGTCCTCCCTTTTTCACCTCTTTGAGGGAAATATCTAAACATATGATTTCCATCGCAACCCCAACACTTCATTAATTTCTGCCTTGGCCTAGTTTCCATTATCTTAGTTGTTCTAGACTTCATGGAAATTGGTCGTCCTTGCACAATATTTCTGAAAAATGAAGGCCTAGTCCCCTTCTTCCTCTATTCCACCTTAATTTTCATCTTGTTATCCCAAACCTTTTGAAAAGTCGATCTTCCCTTTTGCTGCTCATAAAGACAGTTATCCCTCCTTATAGTTTTTTCCAATGTCTTGGGATAATCATATTGTATCTTGTCACTGATAAAATATGGCAGCCCACTCAGGTACCTTTGAATCTTTACATGTTCATCCTTGATAAAAGACACATATTTTAGCAGCTCTAAAAATATCCTTTCATACTCGTCTATGGTCATGCTCCCAAGCTCGAGTTCAAATAAATCCTTCATTTTCCTATCATAGTAGCGCTTGGTTAAATATTTCTTTTCAAAATATCGCTTGAACTCCCTCCAAGTAACCTTCTTATCATCAATGTGTTTCACTTGCACATATTGATCCCACTGCATTGATGCTTTTCCCTTGAGATGATAAATGGCTATTCGCCCTTCTGCCTGGAAGAAGTAATTATGCAACTCGAAGTATTTCCTCATACCCAACAACCAATTTTCTGCATCCTCATCCTTATTATGCTCACCATTAAAAGTAGGAGGCTTGATATTATTCATTTATCCCCATAGATCTTCCACCCCATTCCTCCTCTTATGCTTTCTATAAGGAGATGGACTTGAGCTACTACGCACTTTCCTAAATGACTGCTTTGGTGAATGGTGATGTTTCCTATCAACGCCTCTTGCTTCTCTTCTTTTCTCATTAGAAGACCTGTGACTTCTTGACCTACTTGACTCCGCCTCCTTATTCATTTTATTTTCTATTATGTCCAATATTTGCATCAACTTGACATTGACGTCATCTTTCTTCTCCTTGGATTTCATAAGCCTTTCATTATCAACTTTATAGCTTTGGACATCTTTTTTTAGTCTTTTTATGGTTTCTACCAAATTTATGCGCTCTTCCTTGGATTATGTACCATCAACACCCAAACCAACATACAAATCCCCAAACTCATCATCAATACTATAAGTCCTTTTCGCATCTTCCATGATTTTGACCTTCTGCATTGATTTTGTCCTATTCTAATCGTTGATAATTCGGAAAAATGTGCAGGCAACAAGATTTGTTAGATGAATTCATAAAACAACTTCATGAAAACTCTGCACCATATTATTAGAATCCTTTCTTTTGATTCCTTGAATGTTTTTAACATCCCAATTTCTAGTGCGCACACAACACATCAATACTTTGCGCGCATCACAACTCTGCACCATGCACCAATAGTTTCCATGCTTAATAAACTCTTCACTGCGCAATACCAATATTTAACGCACACATTTATTTCACGCCAATCTCTGGCCCATACAAGTCCAGTGTTGAATCAATGGCTCTGGTACTAGAATGTAATGTACCCAGCCTCCCATGATGTTCATGTCACACAAATCCTTCCAACTTTAACTTTGATACTATAATGTAATGTTACCCAACTTACTGTTGAGAAATGATACATCAAAAAGTCTAGTGCGCAATTAACATTAAACTGCGCAGAATCACTCGAGGAAGTGCACACAACCCAAATTGGATCACACTGCACCACAGTCCCTCATGTTTACATAGATTATAACAGCGGGAGTAACTTGAAATAAAACTGTACACTCAAGCATATTGAGCACATTGACATTATAGAACGTAAGACCACTCCAAACATGCGAGCGCTACTGTGTGCATAACCATATGGAGCATCTGAATACCACAATGTACATAATTGATCCAAAATGTATTTGCATAATGAAATGAATACAAATTATTATCAAAATATGCTTAACATGGAATAACAGATATACATTAAAACTGGTTTCTATTCAATAAGGAAAGAAGCTAAAACTGTAAAATGCAGCGGAAACAAGCTTGCTAGAATGGTGGCGGCTTATCTCTGAGTAGAGATGTGACAGTTGCGCTCATTCACAATAAGATGATTACAATGAGGCTCTGAAATCTTTTTTACAATAAACAAAAATGTCAAAAGCCTTAGACATCCAAAAAACCTAACCCTAGGAGATGAAGCGCCAAAAGTCATGTGGGCCACGTTTGGGTAAGTTAGTACATCAACTTCCTGAGGTCGTAACTTTTTCATACGATCTCAATTTTAGGCACACGATAGCCTATTGGAAAGGTCTATTGAGGACTACACATTCTACTGCTACCTATCAAAGGCCACTCTAATTGCGGCGGGCCCTAAAAAGCATTGTTTAGGGCGTCAAAACGGCCCCGCAAGTCAGGGACCCAAAAACTATGGAAAAAATTGCCAAAATGAGCCAGTTGGAATAGGTGGGAGGCCAGCGACATCCATCTGGATCAATCCTCCCCCCTTAGGAAGAAATGACCTCCATTGTGTTGAGTTCCCCCATCATATGAGGAAATTTCTGTTGAATTTGGCCCCGGCTGAGCCACTTGCCTTGGTGCAAGAGTTGCCCTGCTTTGACAACTCGATAATGTTGGATCCTTTGTTGGTGAGTGACCTTGATCTGTTTTTACACAATATGATCACTGGATTCTTATTTTATGCAGTCGGGTTTGAGCTCTATTGGTGTCAGTTGTTCTACTATCTCTGAGGTGTCCAATAATGGTGGGAAATATGGTTGAAGGATATCCACATTGAACATTGGGTGCAAGCCAAGGAAAGGAGGAATGTTGAGCTTGAAAGAATTATCACCCACAACCTTGGTGATGGTATACAACCCATAACAGAGTGGGTGAAGCTTCCGATGGGGTCTTGTAAGGCGCTCTTTCTTCAAGTGCAACCAAACTTTGTCACCCACATGAAACTTATGTGGCACCCGGTGTTGATCATGGTGTTGCTTATGCTTGTTATTGGACTTTTGTAGGATATCCTGAACCTGTTGGCAGATGTGTTGGATCCACTCAATGAACCAAGTGGCTTTTTCAAATTCAGTTGGAGGAGGAGATGAGTCGGCTGAGGTGACCACAAGGGGTAGTGCAACATCTATGCAACATCTATGGAATCCCAACCCCACTTGAAAGGGGTTGTGGTCGATTGAGCTATGTAGGGCTCGGTTGTAGCTATGTTGAACATAGGGGAGACTCTCATCCCATGTGCGAGGGTTCTTGGAATTATACATGTGCAGTATATGCACAATCATTTGATTTACGACCTCGGTTTGGCCATCTATCTAAGGGTGGAAGGCCGTGGATTTGGTGAGCTTGGTGTCCAACAGTGACCAAAGGCTTCACTAGAATGTGTTGATAAATCAATTGTCTTGATATGAGGTAATGGTTTATGGGATTCCAAAATGTACCCAGACTCGTTCAAAGAAGAGCTTGGCAGTGGCCTCTGTTGTGATGCTCTTCTTCCAAGTGGTCAAAATCACCATCTTAGAAAATCGATCCACAACCACAAAAACACAATCATTTCCCCTCTTGGTGGACGGGAGGCCCGACATGTATGTCATTGAGATGGATTCCCATGGCCTATCAGGAGTAGACAGAGGGGTGTACATGCCCTGTTTCTTAGTGTTGAGTTTGGCAATCGCTCAGGCAGTGCAGGACATGATATACGTGTTGACCTCATGTTGAAGTTTTGGCCAATAGAAATGTTTCTACAACATTGTCACTGTCTTTTCGACGTCGAAGTGTCCTTCCACCTGACTGTAGTGGGATTCCCAGATCAGCTTCATTCAATCGCTTGATGGAACACAAATATGGCCCAGACAACACAACAACCTGTCTTGAAGATGGAAATTAGCGACAATTGCATTTGCGCCCAACATTTGGTAGGTGGTGGTGAAGTCTGAGTCTGTCTCATAGAGTTGGGGCCATCCAGAGGTCCCATGGCCACGAGAGTCTAGCACCGTCGTGAGTGTCATGACTGGCAGTCTGTTGAGGCAATCAACAACGTAGTTGGTGCTTCTCGTTTTATACTTGATGTTGAGGTGGAATTGTTGCAAGTACATGGACCACTTCTAATGGCAGTCATTCTGCAATTTGCCTTGTGTCTGTATGAATTGCAATGGATTATGATCAGTATGGATGACTGTCTCCTTCCCAAGAATGTAATCTCTCCACTAGCGGAAGGCTTTCACAATGGTGTAAATTTATTTTTCATAAGTGGGATACTTACGGACAATATCGGATAGTGTCTCACTATGATAGGCCACGGGGTGGTCATGCTAAGTGAGAACGGTGTTGACGGCATAGTCTGAAGCATCTGTCTTGATCTCAAAGGGTTGTTGCAAGTCTGATAGTGAAAGTACTAGGGCTGAGAACAAGCGTTGCTTCAAATCATCGAACGCTTGTTGTTGGGACTGACCCCACGCAAATTTTTCCTTACCACCACCCTTGGTTACTTGGCTGAGAGCCCATGCAATATGGGAGAATCCCAACACGAACCTGCGGTAGAAATTGGTAAGGACCAAGAAGCTTGAAAGCTCAGTGAGTGTGGTTGGGGATGGCCAGTCACAGATGACTTGGATTTTGGTTGGATCCACATGTACGCCATGTTGATCAATGATGTAGCCTAGGTAATGAACCTTGTCCATGCTGAAGGAGCATTTTTCCAAGTTGGCGTAGAGATGATGCTGCCGTGAGGTGTGCAGAACCTGTTGAATATCCTGCAAGTGTTCTACCCAAGTTTTGTTGTAAATGAGGATGTCATCCAGATACACCGCTACAAAATTATTGGTGAATGGTTGCAGGATATCGTCCATCATCCTCATGAAAGTGGATGGAGCATTTTTCAAACCAAAGGGCATGACCAACCATTCAAAAAAAACTTCCTTTGACTTGAAGGTGGTCTTCCATACATATGTATGTTCTATTGGGACTTGGTGGTAGCCAGACTTCAGATCAATCTTACTGAAGTATTTGGCCCTCATGAGCTGATCAAGGAGGTCGTTGATTCAGGGAATCGGGTATTGGTTTTTTATTGTGATTTTATTCATGGCCTGGTACTCAATGTAGAGTCGCCAGGTTCCATCTTTCTTCAGTACCAACACGATTGGGCTCCCGCAAGGTGATGAGATGGGAGGGATGTGCCCCTTGTGGAGCAGTTCTTGGATCTATTACTTGATCTCCTCATTCTCTAATAGAGAGCGGTGGAAGACTGGCCCATTGGGCAGCGGTGCGTCGGGGGTCAGATCGATGGGGTGCTTGACCTGACAGTGCATAGGTACCCCAGTAGGTGAGGAGAAGATATCTGAGTATTCTTCCACGACCTTATCCACTTTCTTCTACTATGTGGAGAGGTCAGTCGTGGAGACCCTAGATGTGGCTACGAGCTTTCATTCATTCTGAGAGCGAATCACGAAGAAGACAAACTTCCCTGCCTGAGAGATGACCTTTCTGCATTGCTTAGCAAAGATCAAGAAAATAACACTAGGTGGGACTACCTCGGGTATCCTGTACAATTTCTAGTTCAAAGTAATAATAACACTACGAGGCCTAGACTCATATACAACATGATGTTTAAATACTTATGGTTGGCCCAAAAGAACATTACAAACTTCGAGAAGGGAAACATCACACAATACCTCGTCTTTGAAGGGCTGGATGTCATAAGACAGGCAGCATTGTTGGCTGACGCGGATGTCGCTTTTTTGGCGAAGCCATCCGATGGTGTAGGGTTTTGGGTGCAACGTTGTCGGCAGGGCGAGTCACTTGACAACCTTTGTTGAGATGAGGTTATTTTGGCTATCGCTATCAACAATGAAGTGCATCGGGGTGCCCTTCACCCACATCTGTCAATGAAAAAGGTGCTCGCCTTCCTCTGGCTAGTATGGTTCACCGGGATGGATCTTGGTGGTAGCAACGGTAGCACTAGTTTCTGCATCAATGATCTGTCTCCCCCTTTATGGTTCTGACTCAGAGTCAGAACTCACATCTGATTCAGAGTCTTTCACCTCATCCACCAATGACTGCTTCGAGTGACAATCAACAGTGTTATGCCAGGGGCTCTTATGGAAGTCCCACCACTTCCTGGTATCTTTCTTTGTCTTTTTGGTATCCTTCTTTGCTTATGTCCTGGACTGGTTTTCCTGAGGTTGTTCGTATTTTCTCAGTCCTTTTTTCTGTGGGTTGTGGCCACCCTTTCCTGCATTTTGTTGTGAGGGGTTCCCAGGCCCAAATTTCAGCGTCTTTTTTTTGAGCTTCTGCTCGATTTTGAGGAAATATCGGTAGGCCGCGTCCAAGGATGAGATGTCCAGAAACTCCGTTTTGGCCTGAATGTATCTATTCAAATCGTTGTGATACATGAGCACTAGATGTCACTCAAAATCTTTGATACCCAACTTGGTGCGTAAGGTATGGAAGATATATGTGAACTCAGGCACCGCTTGGTCTCTTTCCTGCCGCAGTGTGGTCCATTTTGTGTACAGATCGTCATAACTTCCAACATGGTAGTATTGTTCCTTAATAGCATCCCTAAAGGACTCCCAGGTGACTGCGACTGTAAATAATGAGGGTTCCGATGTTTCTTTTTTCTCACAGAAAGTTTCCCACCAATCTTTGACATGGGGGACGACTTTGAGGAGTGCAAAAGTAATCTTTTCTCTATTCGAGAAGTTATGGATAGAGAAATACCCTTATAGTAGATTCAACCATTTTTCTACCACATTTGCGTCTATCTGACCTTCAAATATAGGAATATCAAAGTTGATTTGTACCTTGAAGGGGGTGACACCTCTGTTTGAGGAAGACGCGTCGCTTGTTGGTAGTCGCTAAAGGATTTGCACAAAACTATCCATCATCTCGTTCCTCTATTGCATGAGGGCTTCCTCGAGAAACATTTTGAAGGGATCTCATGTCCTGTCGTCTTTGTTTTATTTTGCCATGAGAGATTGTTTGGGTGTGCAAGAGCTTTTGTCCTCAAGAGAAACAATCTCAAGACCCAATTCTTTGTACCCTGGCCTCGTTGGGGACATGCATTAAGAATGACAAGGAGCAGACCGCTCTGATACCAATGATTCAGAATATATTTGCAGAACGAAATGAATACAGATTATTATCAAAAGATGCTTAACATAAAATAACAGATATACAATAAAATTGGTTTGTATTCAATAAGGAAATAGGTTGAAACTGTAAAATGAAGCGGAAACAAGCTTGCTAGAATGGTGGGGGCTTATCTATGAGAAGAGATGTGACGGTTGCGCTCATTCGCAAGAAGATGATTACAATGAGGCTCTAAAGACCTTTTTACAATAAACAAGAATGTTAAAAACCTTAGACATCCAAAAAACCTAACCCTAAGAGATGAAGCACCAAAAGTCATGTGGGCCCCATTTGGGTAAGTTAGTACATCAACTTCCTGGGGTCTTAATTTTTGCATACGATCTTCATTAAGTGCACGATATCCCGTTGGAAAGGTCTATCTGAGGACTACACATTATGTTGTTGTCTACCAAAGGTCATTCTGACTATGGTGAGCCCTAAAAAACATTGTTTACGGGCTCAAAACGGCCTCGCAAGTCAGGGACCGAAAACTAGGGAAACAACTACCAAACTGGAAAACTACCAAAATGAGCTAGTTGGAATAGGTGGGAGGCCACCGAAATCCATTTTGGATCAATAATTGTTATGATTATGCTTGCAAATCTTGCTTTTTTGTGTGCGCAAACTACGTTCCAATGCACACAGTGAATCCAATCGTTTATGCACACAAATCACTTTATGTGCACACAGTACTTCTAGCCTCACTCAAGAAGCTCTTGGCCAAATACCCGGGCTGTCTTAACATAAATCACTTATCAACTAGCATACTCAGCATATAGGAATACTATGTTAAATTCTCACATCACACTTACATAATAGACAACATTATCAGAATAACAACCATTATTCATATGCAACACTATGCAAGTAATAGATCATAACAGTTACCAATGAATAAGCACGCAGTAAACAGACAAGCACATAAGAACACTTATCTTTTACAAAAATGCACAAACTACGTGCATGACTCAGATATTCGAATGTAACGTACCCAACCTCCCAGGATGGCCACATCACACAAATCCTTCCAACTTCAGCTTTGATACTATAATGTAATGTTACCCAACTTATTGTTGAGCAACGATACATCAAAAATTTTGGTGCGCAATTAACATTAAACTATGCAGAATCACTCGAGGAAGTGTGCACAACCCAAACTAGTTTGCGCCACACCACAGTCCCTCCTATTTACACAGACTATAACAATGGAAGTAACTTGAAATAAAATTGTACGCTCAAGCATACTGAGCACACTGAAATTATAGAACATAAGACCACTCCAAACATGTGAGCGCTACTATGTGCATAACCATACAAAGCATCCGAATACCACAACGTACATAACTATTATGATTCTGCTTGTAGGTCTTGCTTTTCTATGTGCGTGGACTATGTTCCAATGCACACAATGAATCCAGTCATTTATGCACACAGATCACTTTCCATGCACACGATACTTCTAACCTCACTCGGGAAGCTCTTGACCAAATACCCGAGTTGTCTTAACAGAAATCACTTATCAACTAGCATACTCAGAATATACACATATTATGCTAAATACTCACATCACACTTACATAATATACAACATTAACAAAATAACAACCATTATTCATATGCAACACTATGCAAGTAATAGATCATAACAATTACCAATGAATAAGCACACAGTAAACAGACAAGCACATAAGAACAATTATCTTTTAAGAAAATGCACCAACTGCACACGTGGCTCAAACGTTCCTCCCGACCATAGACATTGTTGCTCATAATATTTCAGCAATAGGTCACCCCCAAGCCAGGGCTCGAACTCCACAACGAAAAATGAATATGAATGTCATTCTATGGTTAAACAATGAAATTGCTCAGTCCAAGGTGCAAACTACTGCAACTAGTCCACAGCCCCTCATTCCCCACATGCATGTCCCACTTTAGGAAATGTGCCCCTTCTCTTCTCAACAATCCTTCGGCTGCCCCACTTCCCTTCCAAGGCTTTAGCAACATGTCGGATCAGGAAGTTTCATAGCACTGCAACTAATGCCCAGTGCACCAAGGAACGATTGACAACCAATCTCTCACCTGGAGAGATTGCTCACGGGCATGACAACCTGCCTCTTAGACAAACTATGGGTCTGACAACCCACTTCTTCGACAACCTAGGGGCCTGACAACCTACTTCTTCAATCATACCAAGATTTTCCCAAGCACAAGTTTAAGCTAAAATGACAATAAGTTACAACAAAATACATAACTCCTTCACAAAGGAAATTCCTTTTGAAGGTTTTCAAATGAGTGACCTCCCCCTAAATTACACTAAGGCAACAATATATATTGCATGCCTTCAAATCGACACTTGTCACCTTCATAATTTACTTTAGCCACTTGGTGACTTGTTTCCCATCCCTCGGGAACTTAGGATAAATAATATATCTGTAAATTACATTTTTTCAGAAATAGTATTAAAATATTCCCCCCCTTTTTCCTTTTTTTTCGGTGGAGTTCAGCTCCTCGTCTCATTTTGTATGAGTCAATTTACGTGAACAATGTAATATATTAATAACTAGAGTGTGATACACTTTACAACAATAGGCGCACTGGCCTATTTGTGTCCCAACTCACCAACCCAATAGTCACACAGGCTCTCTAACCTCAAAACATATACATATATATACATCACAATCATTTTTGCGCACTTACTTGTGTGCACACAACATTGTGGAATATGTGCACTCTCCCTTAATGCACAATCCACACACACT
>JASDQU010438525.1:35629-55419 GCA_032191745.1 Picea mariana
GAGCATTATCATTAAAGAGGAGAGCCCCTTTTACATTTATCATGTATTGACAAATCAGAAGTGAACTATGACATCTACAAAGAATACATTTTCATCAAAATGTCCCTATTATGCAAAAGAGGAAGAGTATGAAAGGGGCCTTATGAATGGAGCTCGCCCTTGTCTATATTGTAAAAAGCTTTTTATTTTAGTAGAAAATCAAGGTGACACCCATTGGGAAGTGAAAATAAAAGAATTAGAAAACCAATTAATTCATTATCAACAGCACAACATAAATTTACAATTTCAAGTTGGGTTGGAGCAAATGCTAAAAAAACAAGAAGAGAGACAAAACCAAAATCTTGAGGGAAAATTCCAGGAAAAAGACAAAGACATTTCTTACTTAAAAGATCATAACCAAACTTTATTGGTACAACTCAATGAGTCAAAATATAAGAAGTATAGTGATCATAAGTTGGAGCAAGCTAATCACGATCTCATTAAGAAATTATCAGAAAACGATGAAGAGAGTTGTCGCCTAAAAATCCATAATCAAAGTTTAAATACCCAGATTAAGAAGATAAAGAGTGATAAGAAGACCGTACAGGACAAGTTAGAACAACTTATCAATAAAGAATCATTGGTAGATAAAGAGACAATGATTGAATCGATGGAACTACAGAAGTCTTCAAATGGAAAAAACCTTATGGTGGATAAAGCAATTAATACAAACCCAGTCAACCTTACAGCTCAAAAGGATTCAGTTGATGTAAAGCGGTCTTCACATGTCGAAGTAGAAACAAGCCAGGGCTATGAAGAAGACTCAATTCCAAGTGCTAATCAAGAAGAAGCTACAAGTACATGAAGTAAATATCAGGTTGCAAGGATGCCTTATAGACATCTTAATCACAAAAATCGATACTTCAACCCATCGATGTATCCACATAAACAAATGACAAATATGTAAAAAAATATTACCTACATTACAAATGATGTGCAAGGTAGAAGTTATCAGGGGAGTCAAAATACATCAAATTGTCTACATGAACCCCATAAAAGCCCCATTTTGCAGAAGATCAATTTAAGTTGGGCAGACTCCCTTACAATTCGATGATTCTATGCAGCGCTTAGCATATCCTATTGTTTCAAGCCCTCAATGATCATTAATTCAAGAATAAAGAATGAGGAGACAATATTGCAAGCCAGAGAAAGGGATAAGTCTTCCATAAGTATGCTTTGAGGACAAAGCATTTTTAAGGGGAAGGCAATGTTATTACATAATATATAATAATAAATATAAATACATTATAATAGTTAATGAATAATTAATGAAGAGACACCTTCCCAATGAAAGGTCATGTCTCTTCATGGAAGGGCACCCCTGAGTGGGTATATAAGGCCCTCATTCTTATTGTATCTCATCATCTCATATTCATATACAATATTTAATATATTATCCTTTATGGATTATAACCTGTTGTCTTACCTACATTGGGTATTTACGTAAGTGAATCGAGTTGGTTCACCACAATTTGTGAATGTGCAAGTTGTGGTTATGCCTCCATGAATCCTTGCACATATGTTTGATGATGTTCATATTTGCACCCATGTGTGATTGTATTGTGTGAATGCATGATTGTGATAATATTGCATATATGATGAACAATATTAATTGCAACTAAAATCTAATAGCTAAAAATGATTGAATTATTGGTATGACATAATTTTATGATCATTTCATGCGTTGTTGGGAACATAGCAATAAAAATATTGTATGCATGAATGCTTATGTTTTGCTCCATCAATAAGGACATATTGTAGGTTTAGATATCTTGGATATGGCCATGAAAGAGAGTCTATAATGAAAATCAAATACTACTGCATGCAAAGGCCAACATTACAAGAGAGATCTCGTATTTTGATCCAGGTGGATATTGGTGGCCACCCACCTGTTCCAAATTCCAACTAGCTCATTTTGACAGTTTTCAGTTCAACACATTTCTCTGTAATGTGGACATTTCTTTGTAATTGTGGGTTCTACACTTACGGGGTTGTCCTAAATCCCTACACAACATCCAGGTGGATATTGATGGTTGTCCACCTATTCCAACTGACTTATTTTGGAATTTTTCATGTCAGTACATATTTATGTACTTCCAGGGCCATTTTGGGGCTCTAAACAATGTTTTCTTGGCTTGCCACAGCCAAATTGTAGATCTAGTTCAATTTTGATGGCATAATGCGTATTTCTCGAAAAGACCTTTCCAACGGGCTATCACACGCCTAAAACAGAGATCGTATGCAAAAGTTGCGACCTTGGGAAGTTAATGTACTAACTTACCCCAATGGGGCCCACATGACTTTTGGCGCTTCATATCCTAGGGTTATTTTTTTGGGTGTATAGGGTTTTGGCATTCATGTTTACCATAAAAAGGCCTTCATAGCCTCATTGTAATCATCTTCTTGCGAATGAGTGTATCCGTCACATCTCTTCTCAGAGATAAAGCTGCCACCATTCTAGCGAGACTTGCACTCTGTATTTTTACAGTCTCTGTACATTTCTTTCATGAATAGAAATCATGTATTGTTGTATTTCTCTATTTCTGGCAACGTTTATGTGTATTTCATTGTAATATCTTTGCTTTAATTTCATCCCGAAAATAATCCGATCAGTGGTATCAGAGCAGGTTGCTCTTGATCGTTTTCCAATTGATGTCCCTGATGAGGTCCGAGTATAGCAAGTTGGGTCTCGAGCTTGTCTCTCTTGAGGACAATCGCTCTCGCATGCCTAAGAAACCCTCTATGGTGGCAGAAACGAAAATTGGTGAAGCAAAATATTCTATTAACCTGTTTCTTGAGCAAGCTCTCGCACGACAGAGGGACGAAATGATGGAGAATTTTTCCCACATTCTTCAATGTCTGCCGATAGCAATAGGAACATCTTCATCAAGTGACCACTTTGGAGGAACCTCTCCCTTCAAGGTACAAGTTGATTTTTATATTCCCGTATTTGAAGGTCAGATAGATGTGGATGCCTTAGAAAAATGGTTGAATTTGCTAGAAGGTTATTTCTCTGTTCACAATTTTTTCGACGGGGAAAAGATCACCTTCACACTCCTCAAGGCTCTCCCTCATGTCAAACATTGGTGGGAAACTTACTGGGAGAAAAATTCCACAAAGGAATCTAGAATATATGGGGCCAAGCCCACTTGGTATTTTTTTGTGGATGCGGTCAAGGAACAATACTACCATGTTGATAACTACGAAGACTAGTACATGAGATGGACCACATTGCGGCAAGAGAAGTGCCAAACAGTGTCGGAGTTCACAAATACTTTCCATACCTTGCGCACCAAGATGGGTATCAAAGACTATGAGTGGCATCTAGTTCTGAAATATCGTGGGGCTCTGCATAGGTACATCTAACTGAAATGGATTTCCTAAACATCTCATCATTGGGAGTTTCCTATCAATATGATGTCAAAATCGAGCAGAAATTTAGGCACCAGAACAAATGGGAGTTCGGGTTTGAAAATCCGCAATAACCAAAGCATGGTAAAGATGACCCTAACCAACAGCATCCCAACAACCAGTCCAAGACACAGGAAAAGAAGGGTAAAGGAAAGACGAAGAATGACATTGGGAAGTGGTGCGACTTCCACAAAAGCCCCTGGCACAACACCGATGAATGTCCCTAAAAACAGTCATTGGTGGTCGAGATTAAAGACAAGGAGTCGAACCCTGATTTGGAATCTGATAAAAAAAATATTGAAAACGAACAGATCATCGACGTAGAGCCTACTTCTACTGTCGCGACCGCAACAATTCAACCACAAGAACTAGTAGATCCTTAAGAGGGGGAGCACCTATTCCATTCAGAGATGTGTATGAAGGGGACCCCATTGCATTTCAGTGTTGATAACATCAGCCAGAAGAACCTCATCTCAATTGAGGTCATCAAACAGTTGGGGTTGTCGACAACACCACACTTGCAACCATACAACATCAGGTGGCTTCAGTAGGGACAAGATCTTTCTGTCAGCCAGTAGTGCCACCTGTCCTATGGAATCCATCCCTTCAAGGATGAGGTAGTGTGTGATGTTTCCCCTCTTTATGTCTGTGATGTTGTTTTGGTCCAACCATATATGTGGAAGCATCATGTTATTTATAAGTCTCGACCCCGTAGTGTCATTATTACTTTGGGGGATCAACTCTATGGGATACCAGAGGTAGTTCCGAC
This sequence comes from Picea mariana, assembly GCA_032191745.1. NCBI lineage: Eukaryota > Viridiplantae > Streptophyta > Pinopsida > Pinales > Pinaceae > Picea > Picea mariana. The sequence continues at coordinate 39,849 of JASDQU010438525.1, forward strand.
TATTGTTCCACCAAAACAGTAACACAAGGTAATATCTCATACTGAAAAATTCATCCTCTTCATAGTATGTTCAAAGAATGCACATAAGGCCACTACAACCACTGCGGCCTCAACACCTTATATCCAGCAGAAGAAGATTGCAGAAGAGAAAACATATATTGTTTATTCACCTACAATGGTGCCTACACAATGCCCTGTCAAGCTCAGATACAACAAGTTGGTGGAACATATTCAACCCCGCCAACAACATGTTCGTGACAGCCTTCCATAAACCAAGCAACGCAACTTCTCTGACAAGGCACGTAGCTCACCAGGATTCAGATTTAGAAAACAATTTCCCCTCTTGCGCGGGCACTCAATGTAATGGAGACCATTTCTTCCTAGGGGAGAGGATTGATCCAAGTGGATATTAGTGGCCACCCACCTGTTCCAAATTCCAACTAGCTCATCTTGACAGTTTTCAGTTCAACACGTTTCTTTGTAATGGGGACATGTTTTTGTAATTGTCGGTTTTTCACTTATGGGGTTGTCCTGAATCCCTACAAAGCATCCAGGTGGATATTGGTGGTCGCCTGCCTATTCCAACTGGCTTATTTTGGAAGTTTTCATGTCATTGCATCTTTTTGTACTTCGAGGGCCATTTTGGGGCTCTAAACAATGTTTTCTTTGCTTGCTACAATCAAATTCTAGACGAAGTTAGATTTTGACGGCATAATGCATAGTTCTCAAAAATACCTTTCCAACAGGCTATCACATGCCTAAAACAGAGATCGTATGCAAAAGTTACGACTCTAGGAAATTAATGTACTAACTTACCCCAACGGGGTCCACATGACTTTTGGTGCTTCATCTCCTAGGGTTAGGTTTTTGGATGTCTAGAGTTTTGGCATTCATGTTTATCATAAAAATGCCTTCAGAGCCTTATTGTAATCATCTTCTTGTGAATGAGCATAGTCGTCAGATCTCTTTTCAGAGATAAAGCTGCCACCATTCTAGCAATTCTTGCACTCTATATTTTTACAGTCTCTGTACATTTCTTTCATTAATAGAAATCATGTATTGTCGTATTTCTCTGTTTTTGGAAATTTTGATGTGTATTTTATTGTAATATACCTACTTTCATTTCATTCCGAAAATAATCTAGGTCATATTTGTTAAACATAATTTCTATACGAGATATGTTCAAATTTCGATTGAAGTTTTGATGATAATATCTCACGGTAATTATATGTTTGATACAATTGAGATGATATATATGTCAAGTAAGAACAACTGATGGTTGATATAATCTTAAAAGCATGAGGACATTGTTATTGTGGTGACAATAGAACCCCATGCTATGCGTTGATCAAATGGAGATAATGATTGGCTTAAGTTTTCTTGTGGGACATCCTTACAGTAAAACATTGAAAGTTGTCACTCTTTTTGCATGTGAAAGCCTTAGTAAAATATGGAACACATGTTGACGGGTGTTTATGCCACACCGTCAATGAGAAGGGAAGATCCGATCAGAGGTTGTTTAATTAACCCAAGCTGTTTAAAGTAACCTACCCTGACGGGTTTTACGGCTCCGTTGGCCGGTGAAAATACTAAGGTAAACTAAGAAAACAAAATGATTATCTATATTTACAAAACTACTAAGTATTTTTGCTACTTTAACAATAAAAATACCACACGATCTTATTCATATACAATACATATGTACAAATACAAGGTTTATGCAAGCCTTGTGAAACTGAAAATTACACTATTGAAGCAGAGTTTTATGTCACACATGAAAGATAATAAAAACCGTTATGTAACTAATTAATAAGGAGAATGAATATGATTCGTAATGATATAACTAAAATGATCAAAGCATTTAAAGTTTTAAATTGTTAATCGTTATTCATTCAAAAATAAATTAACTAATAAAAGATAACTAACCTGTTGTTGATCAACAATAAAAGAAAGAACTAAGATATTTGTCTTTCTGTGTAAGGCATGCTCCAGTAACCTGTTTTCCAAGCAGAAATCTATGGAAAGCACTATATAGAAAAGCAAAATAAAATTTATGATATTACCTAAAGAAATTCAAGCAATTTTAATAATTTGAAAGCGATTTGTAAGAAACAAAAAGACAAATATAATCCATGTGGCATTATGTGATTCGAAACATAGAGATGGAAACAACTCCAATCTTATGCAAATGATATAACAGATTTAAATGTTCGATATAACTCAGAACACAAAGATATATGTTTTATATTTAATGTACCACATGGATTATAACATCCAGAAATAATGAACCATATCATGAAGAGATGGAAGAAAAACATAAAACCATATAATGATGAATAGTCTAAAGCTAACTCATACAACATATGTTTTCATGCTTTGAAAAATATGAAAAATAATATGACTACTAAATAATCACATCACACAATTTGTTATCCAGACTAAAGCCAAAGAGCATATTGTATTTTCATATCTTTCAAAAAAAATTAGTCCATGCTTCCATGTTCCAAAAAGAACTCCTTTGTATCTGGGAAAGTATGAGTATTTAAAACATATCATTGATCTGTTTTTCATATCCAAAAGATAGAGACAAATCTTCAAAAATAACGTTTTTTTCCAAAAATAACCCTTAATTTAGGTCTGCAACAACAATCTCAATGTAATTTTTCCATAGTGGTTACATCCTTAAAATTATTTTTCTAAAGTGTTTGAAAATAAACAACTTGCAAACTTAGAAGCATCTCATGGTGATTCACTATTTTAGCAACATTTGAAATTCGCTCCTTCTTAAGACCTGAAAAGAGATAAAAATAAAATTTAATTAAAAAAAAATCTCATAAACCAATTACAGACAAGCTACAGAATTTGTGATTTTGTAGATATTCTAAGAAAACATGAAAATAAATTATGTTGCAACAAACCAATCAAATCATTAACTCTAAATTTTTTTTACCAATTCAAACATTCGAAAAAGAGGAATATGACATTTATGAATTCATAACAACGTTGACATTAGTTGAGTGTTTAATAATGATGTCCCTTGATTTCTTGGATCTCTTGTTCTCCCTGAGAGAAGTTTATTGCATATCAACTCTCAAATCCAAATTTTCTCTTTCCAAAACTCTATTTTGAGCCAACACCTAGTTAAGATGGGCTTGCAAGTACGGGATGTCTTGATAATATCTTTGAATCCAAGTGAAGCATTCCTCACAATACACTTGTTCCAGTCTCGGTAGAGGACGTGTATTCTCTGAGTTTATTGGTTTACCTTATGTTATCATCATTTTCAGATCATTTTGTATTCATGTAAATCCTTCATGTTCCCTAAGAAACGGAGGCAGATTCGAAATGAAATCATGTTGTAATGAATCCACTCTGGTGGAATCAAGGCTTACATTGTCGACATAATTCATGTCTTCTATTACTACTGTCGGAACGAGCTTGCTATGATTTTGACATTTGTTTCTTGTCATCCTCGACAAAAGCCGACCACTTCTATTATTTTTGAAATACGGGTCACTAGCATCATGTTTAATCTATTTCCCCTTACTTTTAATTTTATCGTTATCCTCTGTATCTTAGGCTGCACATGACCAGGGGCGTTTGGTGACCTGTCCCTCAAACGACTCGGGATTTCTTTCAAAGGTCTCTTTGGAATGAAATCACATTTTTTAGAAGTGATTTCGGTTACATGAGGAAACTTGACCAGATCACTGGTAGATAAGACAGAGTATTTCAGGATCTGAACCTCAACTCAGAAATCTTGGAGAGAGTGAGACGAAATATTTGGACATACAGGTTCATCATTACCCTGAGTTAAATGAGAATCAGGGTCAAATTGCGAAGGAATAAACCCATTCCTAAAAAGAAAATTATGTCAGGTATCCCATGTGTTCATCAATTGGGAATTCACTAAAATGGGAATCAAACCATGATGGAACAAGCTAGATTCGGGGTTGGGGTTTTGCCTCTGGTAGAACTTAGACATTTTCCTAAGGCTCTTAAGCAAATAAAAAGGAAAATTCAACTTGAACCCTAGGAAAATCATTAGCAATCGTATGTGAAACAATAATACCAGCCCATAACACCCTTCACAAGTAATAAATTATTTTATTACCAACAGTAAACCATGGTAGCAGGTTTTAAACAATTGTATAGGCATACCTTTCACATCATAGCCCGATTTTATGGAGACCAACATGGAATGCCATAGTATATTATATATCTTCTTATTCTTAAACCATTGATCACCTTCCTGTGACAAACCAGTTGCCTCAACTATGGATTCCTTTCTCACCTACAATTGAATGTCGCCTATCTTGGCTTTGGTTCCGTTGAATGTTTTAGAAAAAGCATGTGCAAACTCTAGGTTGAAACCCTCAAAAGAATAAATGAATTTTATCCAACCGAAATGGACCAGGTCATCTACAATGTCGTCATGGGATAACAATACTTGTGAGCCATTTGGCTCCACTCTAACCACAGGGACCATCAGCTTGCGAACAATGTACCAAAAGATAGAAAACAGAGAAGTTTGTGCTCGAGCAAACCCAAAACAATAAACGGTTGAGTTTGCATGGCTAGTGGTGAACCAAAAACTAAGGGTTTGAAGAGACATTACCTTGATTTCCCACTCTAAATATTGATTAACCACCAAGAACTAGAGGACCGAAAACTCAAAACCCACTTTGTTCGCTAAAACCTACTCTCTGGTCATGAAGGACCATCCTAAAGATGAAATGAATGAGTTATTGATGAACAGGACAAAGAGTCAATCATTTCAATGAATGGACACTAACTGTGTCATAAGTTGACAGGATAGTGACAATTATCCCATCATAACATTCAGATCATATGGTGGGGGGAAAATGCATAACCAAAATTCACAAAGGATAAGAAATGTATTAGAACTTTGAAAATTGGTTTAATCATGAGATCGGATAAACAACACATCAACTTGTTTTTACCCTAAGTTATGAATAATTCTACAAAATTTAACATCGTTGTATATCCACCAGTGAATCATGGTCTAAATTCTTTATGCTTTTAGATTTTCAATTAATACAAATAGTTTTTTTTTTTAATTACATAGGGTGAACACTTTTAAGAATTCAATCAATGACCTTGTGAAAAGATTTCAATTTCATGCTTTCCAGACATGAAATTGAGATGGGTAAACACGATATCTATCTAGGAAATAAGTCCAAAACAATTGATCAACAAAAGTAATCACCATAAACGATCAATTTTGTTGTATATACATGCTAAGCAATGGGTACAAAAATTCTCTCGTTGCAATTTTGTGTTTCAAATATCGAAGAAACGAGATGGTAGTTTGGCTGGAAATAATGGCGACTTACTGGGTGAAGCAATTATCTCTGCATCATCAAACCTTTATGTCAGGAAAACGAAAGACTTGGATAACATTGCTTTGAAACAAATTTCACTTTAAGATTAAACATATTAAGATTAGCTCAGAAAAAGATTAGCACAGTCATACTCAGAAAAGAAGTGTTTTAACAAATGATTATAAGTTGAAGATTAGATTTGATCAAAAGGCGATGATATTTATAAAGGTAACTTCAATAACATTGACAGGGCCATTGTTGCCAGCAAGCATTCATAGCCTTGACAGGGATGCCATTTAACCCACTCAAGTACTTTAATCCCATCCAAAAGTTGTTTATCCATGATATAAACTTTTTTAATATGTGATCAACTTATAAAACATACCTGATGTATCTCGAACCTGACATTGCTTCGCTGCCAGTATGCCTGTTTAGTACCCCAACGAAGTTGTCTTGGTATCATGTGCACATTTACCCGCTACCAGCAGGCCTGTTCAGTACCCCGGTGGGTTTACACACATTTCCCACACATTAAAGTGTTTCCAACCCTCCTTAGTCGTTTATAATGATATAATTTGGAGATTTCAAACAAACAAAGAGGGCGGGGTGATATTGGAGATTGATAATCAGGTAGATATATGATCGATCACTATTATTTGTTTTTTTAGAACTGGTAATTCTATAACGGTTTAGACGTTTAGATTTCAATCAAGAAAACAACTAGAGGATAGGGAAGCTCTTTGAGGTGATATTTTTATAACTGGGATGGTGTAAAAAGTTTAAAGGTAACCGTACTACCCAAAGATCTCGACAAAGTTTTAGGAATAATACTTTGGCAAAGAACTTCTAGGATAATTGTCTTATAAACCAATTATCTAAGCTAAGTCTTCGTATTGAAAATGTTTGACCTGTTTCAATTATCATCCAATCATGAATCTGATGATAAAAGCTCCCTTCCATAGTCATTTGTGAGTCAGCAATAACTCAATCAAGTAGAAAATAAAGAAAGCAACAAAAATAATCAAAAGAAAACAAATTGCACACAACTAGGGATATTTACAAGGGGTCGGGTATTATTTTGATCAAGCAAAATACTTCTTGAGAGTCTGGCCATTCATGGGAAAGTGTTTAGTTGTCCCTCCAAGTTTTGCAGACGAAAGGAGCTAGGACCCAATTTTTCTGCAACAACAAAGGGTCCCAACCATAGATTTTGAAACTTAGTGTGTTCTCCTTTTTCCTTATGTGCTTTATCCCATTTGAGAACCAAATCTCCTACGTCAAAGTTTTTATCAGAGGATGAACTTGAGTCAAACCATTGTTTAACAATTTGTTGGTGCTGGTCCAGTTTCTATTTTGCTTGTGTTCTAATTTCTTCCAATTTAAGTAAAGCATTTATTCGATTTTCCAAAGGAGGACATTCTTCTTCTTGAACCTTCTGAGATAACTGAAGTGATGGGAGCAAGACATGGGGAGGAAGGATAGCTTATCTTCCGTATACGAGGAAGAAAGGAGAATTATCGATGGATGCTTTTGGGGTGACCTTATCAGCCCACAGTGCGTTATATAATGCATTGCGCCAATTCTTGGGATTACCTGACACTGTTCTTTTCAGTATTTTAATAAGATTTTTGTTTGTTGACTCAGAGAGGCCATTTCCTTGATGATAATAACTAGCGAGGTATTTCAACTTAATCCCCTTTTCTAAAGAATAAACATTCATGTCCAATGAAGAAAAGTAAGAAGCATTGTCAAAAACTAAACATTCAGGTATCCCGAAACATGTGATGATATGAGAATTTAAGAACGAAATTACCTTATTAGTGTTTACTACCCTTAACAGTGAAGCTTCATACCACCTTGTAAAATAATCCGTTGTCGCGAGAATGTATTTGTGTTGCTGTGAAGAAGGGAGGTTAATTGGCCCTATGATATCCAGGCCCCATTGTTGGAATGGCGTGCCTACTGTAACGAGCTACAAGGGGAATGCATCCTTCTTGAATCGTCCTGCAATTTATTGTTGGAATGGCGTGCCTACTGTAACGAGCTACAAGGGGAATGCGGCCTTCTTGAATCATCCTGCAAATTTTTGAAAAATTACACACTTGCGAGCCATAGCATGAGCATATTTAAATAATGTGGGCCAATAGTACCCAACCCTAAGTACTTTGTGGGTGGTTGTATTCCCACCAAAATGACCCCCGACATCACCAGAATATAGCTCAACTAACACTGTTTCAACTTCTTCCCTTTCCAGGCAACACAGAAATACACCATCAAAATTATTTCTAAACAATACATCATTAATTAATTGAAAAGATGCAGATCTGAGCCTTAGCGCTCTTCTGTTTTTGGGATCGATATTTCAAGGAGTAGTTTCATGCAACAAATAAAACCTGATATCATTATACCAAGAATTAGGAATAATTTGTGTACAACATATTTGTGTTTCATGATGCAGTGTTTCAGCTAGTACTGCTAGTTCATTATCAGGCATTTCGACTGAGTCAGCCACCAGTTTGCAAATACCTTGGCCTCTAACAATTTGTATTGGTATGATTTCGAGATCATACTCTTGAAGAGAGGCCATCCAATTGGCCCTTTTTTCTCCAAGCTCCTTCTGAACTAACAGATTTCTTACTGCAGGGTAAGGAACAATGATTTTTATCTTGGATTTCAAAAGATAAGGTCTAAAATGTTTTATTTCCTTAAAGACAACGTATGCTTGTTGATCAACTACATGATAATTTAATTATGCTCCTTTAAAGGCAAAACACATAAACAAAATGGGGATTTCATTATTTTCAGCGTTTTTCTGGGTAAGTACAACAGTGTATGATCTGTCTGATGCAAAAGTATAAAGCGTGAATTCTTTGGAGAAATCAGGACTCGTCAAGGAGGGAGCTTTTGTTATAGATTTTCTAATAGAATTAAAAGCTAGGTTTTCTTATGGTCCCAATTTAAAAAGAACGTCGGTTTTAATCATGTTTTGCAGGGGCCTAACCATCTCATAAAATCTTGGAACAAAACGTCTGACAAAATTTAATTTACCCAAAAAAGATTCCATCCTTTGAAACTATAAATCCAAGTAATTTTCCCTGCTCTACTGCAAAAAGTGATTTCTTGGGTTTCAGTGAAATATCGAACCTACGACAACACTCTAGTACAACCCTGAGATGTGACAAGTGATTTTTTTTATTCTTCAAAAAGATAGTGTTATCATCTAGGTAAACAACAACTGACTGGTTGACAAGGCCACAAAAAGCAATATCCATTTCCTTTTGGAAAGTGGCTCTGGCATTAATTAATCCGAAAGGCATTTTTTGATAGGCATAAGGGCCCCAAGGGGTGCAGTATGTGATTTTTAATTGATCTGACGGAGACACAAGGACTTGGTTGTACCCTGAGAAACCATCTAATAAGGATAGCCTTTCATAACCATATACTTGTTGCAAGATTTGTTCCATTAGAGGAACATGATAAATGTCTTTATCAAAAGCTCGGTTTAAGTTACGAAAATCGACACAGAGCCGTATTTCTCTGTTCTTTTTTCTTACCGGGACCAAGTTGGATACCCATTGGGTATGCCGAACCAGAAAAATGATCTTTGTTGTTAATAATTTATTCAGTTCCTTTTTTACTATGGGTTCTAATTTAGGATGCATTTTCCTAAGTTTTCGTTGAAATGGTTGGGTTTGGGGCTCCATGGGGATTACATGCTATATTATGTTTGGATCAAAGGTTTTCAAATCATCGTATGCCCAAGCAAATAAATATTTAAATTCCTTAAACAATTTTATGAATGCAGATCTTTCTTGTTGAGAGAATCCTTTGCCCATATTAATGTTCTGAGGGTTATCTTGTGTTCCTAAATTTACAGTTTCATATAGCAACGAGGAACTGTTTGTTTTACAGTTAACCACTCCCCTATATTTGTCATGTAAATCATAAAAATTTTCTAATCTAACTACAAACTTAGGGATAGAATTTACCAAATCAGATGATGTTTCAATAGAACGAGGATCAGATATTACCGAAAAATCATGGAGATTTTCATTGTGAGTATTTTCATCAATTACAACATCTTGGAAAGTGTCGTCCATATGCAGAAAATGTATGATTTGTTGATCATCGTCAAACACTCGCTAGTTGGTGATATTGTCGGGGATTGATGGCTTGAACATTAATTCAACAGAAAATGCATTAGGAGAGAAACCTTCAGCAAGTAATAATTTTGATGCAACATTAGCCAACAAATTTGCTTCAGAATTACAAGATCTGGGAATATAATTTATGTTAAAAACGAGAAATTTGTGAATTAAGTTCCATACCCCAGTCTAGTAGTTTTTGAGGTGAGGTGATAAACAATGAATAAAATTTTTCACGTGTCTAACTACAATTTCAAAATCGCCAAATACCATCAATCTTTGAACTTCAAGGTCTATGGCCTTCTTGAGTCCCTATAGGGTGAAGAAGATCCAGTTGGGGAAGGAGAAAGTCCAGATCCCCCAACACCTTGGATCAGTGCTTTGAAAGGATCAATAATGGTATCACATAATGTGCAATTGGGCGAACCAATGGCAAGAGGATCTTCTTGATGATTGGAAAAATCAAGGGGTTGGTGTAATTGTTCACCAAATTGTCTAAGTCTGGACAATGCGCCTTGGGTTCTTATTATTGATTGGCGAGAATTACAGATAATTTCTTGTACAACAATTCCTTGAGGAATCAGTGTCATAGGTTCAGTGGGAATGTTAGTTAAGGCTTTTGACATAGTGGTTGGATCAGGTACAATGGTAGGGTATGAGCGACTACGAGTCATGACATGGGAGTGGTTATTTAGGGGAGTCTTTCGACCTCTTCGTGTCATTAATGAATTTCAGGCCCTCCTTTCCAATGGGCTATCACACACCTAAAACGAAGATCGTATGCAAAAGTTACGACCCCGGAAAGTTAATGTACTAACTTACCCTAACGGGGCCCACATAAATTTTGGTGCTTCATCTCCTAGGGTTAGATTTTTGTATTGCTAGGGTTTTGGCATTCAATTTTATCACAAAAAATCCTTCAGAACCTCATTGTAATCATCTTCTTGCGAATGAGTGTAGCTGTCACATCTCTTCTCAGAGATAAAGTTGCCACCATTCTAGCGAGTCTTGCACTCTGTATTTTTACAGTCTCTATACATTTCTTTCATTAATAGAAATCATGTATTGTTGTATTTCTCTATTTCTGGAAACTTTTATGGGTATTTCATTGTAATATCTTTGCTTTCATTTCATTCCGAAAATAATCTGGATCAATGGTATCAGAGCAGGTTGCTCTTGATCGTTTTTCAATGCATGTCCCTGACGAGGTCCGATTATAGAAAGTTGGGTCTCGAGCTTGTCTCTCTCTAGGAAAATCGCTCTCGCACACCCAAGAAACCCTCTATGGTGGTAGAAAAAAAAACTGGCAGAGTAAAAGATTCCATTAACCTGTTGCTTGAGCAAGCTCTCATGTGACAGAGGGACGAAATGATGGAGAATTTTTCCCACATCCTTCAACACCTGCTGATAGAAACAAGCACATCTTCATTAAGTGACCACTTTGGAGGAACCTCTCCATTCATGTTACACATTGTTTTGTCACCCTTATGACCGTTAATGATGTAAATCTATCCTTTGTCGTTAGAAGGATCAATGGCCTTAATCCTTGAAGAAGAATGAAGATACTTTTTCCAAAGAGATGAAATTATACTTTTTCCTTTGTTAAAAACCTTATAAAAAGGGATTGTTGCACCTTGATTAGTGTTAAGGGTGCGAAGATCTAGGATCGTCTCAGGTTGCACCACAGTGGCCTGCGACGTCATCACAGTTTTGTTAGTGTTAAGGGTGCGATGACTTTCGTACGAAGGAAAAAGAGGAATTTCTTGAAAGTTCTAGAATAGAAGCTTCGAGGGGGAGGTGGCCTCCGATTGGTTTGGATCTGAGTCGCATCCCTGATCTCTTTGGATCATCCTAACCTCCTCACCCTATCCTTTTTAGCCTATAAAAGGAGAGGAGTTCTCATGGGGAAAGTTAACTTTATTGGGATTGAGTTGTCTAGCTTTTGGTGTGAGCTTGAGTAATTTTTGTGGCTTTGAGCTTTGCTTTGTCAAGATAGATTGTTGATCTCATAATCCGTGGAGCAGAACTGTGTGGGAAGCAAAGAACTATTGGAAGGGACCTTACAACATCAAGGCATTGGTTGTATTCTCCTTTTCATATTTCTAATACAACAATATATTTCTTTCCCATAAAATTGTCCTCATTTTATTGTATGACTCCTTGATCACATACATAGGTTTTGTTGAGTATACATTATTGCTTTCTCTTCGTTGGCTTGTCTCTTTTTATAGGTTCAGCATCCCATAAGCCTTGGAACGGAGCAAGGATGACACTAGCGAGGAAAAATGACATTTAACAGGTATGTCATTTATCTCTTGTTAGTTAGTATGCTTGATGATTAAAACTTAGGGAAAGTTTTATATTATGTCTTGTTCGGTTCTAGTTTCGGGGTGAAACTAGGGAGATCTGTTTGTGTCTGCACTAACCGATTTGTCCGATAATAAAATTGGCGACCATACTGAGGAACATATTGTTTTCCTAGTTTGTCTTGTTTTCTTGCTTTGATTTCCTGGGTTATGTTTTTTGAGTTACTGGGAGATCCAGATTAACTCTCTGACTGTTTAATTTCACAGGAAAACCTTCATGCTTTTTATTTTTTCCATTTTTCCTTTGATCGTCGCACCCTACTTTGAGAGACAATGCGACGATATAGGATCGGTGCACCCTACCTTTTGACACAATGCGACGTCATCGCACTGTATTTGTTCTCTAGCCTACAACGATCAAGGATCGTCGCGATGTGTTAGTCTACAGCCTGCGACAATTGTGAAAAAAAATATTTTTTGATGGTTTTTCTTACCCAGATATTAGATATGGTTTTGGGGTGATTTGTTGGGTATGATTACAATCTGCTTGACAACTTTGAATTTGCTTTTAGCTATATTTGAAACAAAAAAAATTATTTCTTGCTTTGCATTAGGTTGGGGGCATCTTTGCATTTGAAGTAGCGAATTGCATGGTTTTTGGCATTTTTTGGTCTTGAATTCTGAAAAAAAATTCGGCCAAGAATCATGTATTGGTGTACAGTCTCTTTGCCTCATTTCTTGAAGATCTTGATATTAATGAGTTTAATAAAATCTTGGGACATTGTGCATCTGGGAATGATAAATGTTTTCTCCTTCTCATAATATAGCTTTCATCGAAGTGAAATATTTGCATTCTCATTTCTTTGCATTGTTTAGAGTAGGTCAAAACATCATTTAGTCCACGCCATTTTCCTCTTGAGTAAACAAGAGCCTTAAAATAAAGCACTTATAAAAATTGATTAGACATTTTTATATTTTCTGGTAGCAAACCTACATTAGATTAGTTATAGGGCTTTGGAATAGGTGTGAAAGATAACTTTCCAAAGTTGCAAACAAACATAGAATCTTGCGTTAGGGAGCGGTGAAATCCACTTGCTACATTTTGTCCTAGGAATCCCTTCTAACACAAGGGTCAATCATGAGGTCGCATTAGGACTGGCAGAGTTACTCACCCTGCTTTGTTGGTCTTAGTGTAGAGATTGCACGTATTATTAGGGATCACTTGAGAGGAAAATCCTATGGGGACCTTCTCGAGTTGATTTCAGGATTAGATACCCTACCTTTGCGCATGGATCAGATTGTCGATTGTTTCCCTAGATATCATTGTCGTAATTGGTAACCTTAGTGGCCTATCTCTTTAAGGTCTTTACAGGAGGTGACGGTGAAGGGGAAAGTCTTCGTTGTACCCGGAATCAACGTTGGCCAAACACACTCGAGCTCCTTGGAGGGTATACCCAGGTGTAAGTCTGTTAAGCAGGTCGTCAACATAACTTTTCCACCCGCTCTATCTCAGCCCCTTCTTACATTGTTCCCACGACGTTGGATTTCATCACCAACTAGTGCATTCATTGTGAGAGGGTTTTGTTTGCTTGCTTGCTTGCTAGATTTTTAGCGTGTGTTGTTTGTTTTCCCTTACAATCCTTAAGTTGGATTTGTGTTTAGTGGCATCAATTCCTAGAACGACCAATGACACAACCCTTACTCTAGGGGAGCCTTTTGTTTTTCCTTCTTACGAAAACGTTGGTCCTCCTTACATCACTACTTTGAGCCTTCCAGGTCTCACAATTGGATTATCGGTATGCTTGTTTTCCACTCAGGTAATCATGAATGCAGCAAGTGCTTCAGTTGTAATCACTTCCCCCAAAGAACATCAACCTCATGTGGATCCTTCACCTTCTTCACCAGTAAGAGCTTCTTCGCCTTCTTCACTTGCACAGTCTTCTTCTGTTTCATCTTCTTCGCCAAGTGAAAGCTTTGAAGATAGTAACCCGATGGATAAGAAGAAGAAGAAAATGAATATTAAGAAGAAGAAAAATAAGAAAGGGCCCAAACTTCCAACCACTGCCGTACATGTTGGAAAACAACCAGTTATTGATAATCGTGTTGGGAGTGTTGATGATGCCAAGATCACCCAAACAACCCATAAGCCCAAGTACCCTTGCAGGGTTTGTAAGGGTATCCATCTTCTTAAGGATTGCTTTGGTCTATCCAAGGTTATAGAAGCATGGTCTACACACCCTCACCAACCCATGTCATCAGCCTCTGAACAACATGTTGATGACCTTCCGTCAACTAGTCAGGATACCGTTGGGAAGAAGAAAAGTAGAGTCAAGTTCTCATGTAGGTTATGCGAAGGGATTCATAAAACTCACCTTTTCCCTTATATGGATGAAGTCTCGAAATTACTGGAAGACATGACTGTTTCCTAGCCTCAACTTCTAGTTGCTTATCGCAAGCTTACTCTCAACCCACCTGTAGTTGATGGAATGATCAATCTGGTCCCTTCGTCAGTCAGTTTGGTTGATCATGTAGTCAATCTAGTCACGTCCTTAGTTGAGCATGTTGACAAAGTGGTTGATCTGATCCCATCCTCGGTCAATCCCATTCTCCCGTGCAACCCAAGCGGTCTATTTGTTTCCACCTGTCGACCCCATTCTCCCCTTGGAGAATGCAACCTAAGTGGTCGATATGATATCGTCATCGGTCGATCCTACTCTCCCACTAGAGAGTAAACCCAATACTAGCCATGTTTTTCTTGTTGATACATAATCTACCGTGCTAGGGGTAATTCCTCCTTCTCCCGTGAAACCCCCTCCAAGTAATGAGGCCATCCTTTTTTATTGGGGTGCACAAACTAGACCTCATCTTCCCTCTCACATTCCTTTCAATATTATCGTACAAGTTTGTGGCCAGGACGTTCCTCAGACATTGATAGATGAAGGTGTGTCCGTTAGTATTTTGTCCTCTATTACTTGGCAAGCTTTGGGTTATCCTCAGCTTGTGTTGGTTACGCAGAATTTGTTATCTTTTAACAGAAGAACCAGTCAACCTTTAGGGAACCTTCCTCAATTTCCCGTAACTTTGGGAGGAAAAAATGTCTTTATTGATGTCATGGTAGTCCAAGACCCCTTGGATTTTGATTTACTCCTTGGGTGAGATTATGTCTATGCCATGAAAGCTATCGTGTCCACTCTTTTTTCGTGTGATATCTTTCCCTCAAGATGGAAGAGTTGTAACTATTGATCAAATTTCATTTGTTGGCCCTAACTTGACCACGAACTCAATGACCTCCCTATATGGTTTGTATATTCATACAGTATCTCCCCCGCCACAGGTCAATTATGTGGCGTTGTCTCCCAAGCCTTCAACTATCGATGCAGATGAGCCTCTCACTATAAGATCAATTTATTATGACTTGGATCCGGTAGTTGACATGGTGATCTCTTCGATATGGTCTTTAGAGCTTGATCTCCTTACCCCTGTCGCGACCCTCGACATGTGTTCCTTCTAGAGTGTATTTCTTCTGTCAAGTGAAGATCTCTTGAAAGCCATGACTGAGTTTTGTCCCTTGACATGGTGTCCTTTCAAAGCATTGTCCTCTTGGAAGCCGTGATCAAGAAGAGAATATTTGAGCATGGTTTTCTGATTTCAAGCTCATTAAAAAATGAAACCAGATTTTGAGCATGGTTTTCTGATTTCAAGCTCATTAAAAACTGAAACCAACTTTGAGCATGGTTTTATGATTTCAAGCTCATTAAAAAATGAAACCAACTTT
>JASDQU010438525.1:69634-81929 GCA_032191745.1 Picea mariana
CAACTCATTGATTCACATTCGTTGGATTGTACTAGTGTACCTTGGGTGTCATTGACATTAATGGTGATTTCCCTCGCACTTGTTAACGATATTCACTAATGATCGGTAATCAAGTGGTTTCTACCATGTTCGACTTCAGCACGTGTATTCACATGGTTATATTCGTACTATAGAGTGGTGGAGATGAAGACCCTGGATCTTTTCTGACAGATTCAGGTTGCGTTGGAGTATATTCAAAATGTATTGTTGCATAGATCCACAGTGTATGTCTCGTGGCTATGTTCAAATTTGATTCTTTAACACATAGATCCACAGTGTATTTTTGTTGGCTATGTTCAGATTTGAGTCATATTGGCATGGATCCATAATGTATGTTTGGTGGCCATGACTTGTCTTACTTGACATGGATATTTTCATGTTGTCATTTATGCTTCGAGTCATTTGTATTCTGAGTATGGGAATGCCTACCTCAGTGATGAGATATTATTGTACTGTATTTCCTTGTTTGTTGGTAGGTTTCTGATCGACGTGTTCCTTGTTCCCTACACACACTCGACAAAGTATTTCAGCTATCACTCTGTTCTAACTTCATACTTTGGGGGGCTCACTGTTACACATTATTTTCATCACCCTTATGACTGTTAATGATGTAAACCTATCCTTTGTCATTAGAAGGATCAATGGCCTTAATCCTTGAAGAAGAATGAAGATACTTTTTCCAAAGAGATGAAATTATACTTTTTCCTTTGTAAAAAAACTTATAAAAAGGGATCGTCACACCTTGCTTAGTATTAAGGGTGAGAGGATCTAGAATAGTCGTAGGTTGCACCATAATGTCCTGCAACGTCGTCACGGTTTGCTTAATGTTAAGGGTGTGACGACTTTCGTACGAAGGGAAAAAGAGGAATTTCTCAAAATTTCTAGAATAGAAGCTTCGAGGGTGAGGTAGCCTCTAATCGGTTTGGATCTGAGTCACATCCCTGATCTCTTGGGATCATCCTAACCTCCTCACCCTATCCTTTTCATCCTATAAAAGGTGAGGAGTTCTCATGGGGAAAGTTAGCTTGATTGGGATTGAGTTGGCTAGCTTTTGGTGTGAGCTTGAGTAATTTTTGTGGCTTTGAGATTTGCTTTGTCAAGATAGATTGTTGATCTCATAATCTGTGGAGAAGAAGTGTGTGGGAAGCAAGAAACTGTTGGAAGGGACCTTACAACATCAAGGCATTGGTTGTATTCTCCTTTTCAAATTTCTAATACAATAATATATTTCTTTCCCATAAAATTGTCCATATTTTATTGTATGACTCCTTGATCACATACATAGGTTTTGTTGAGTATACATTATTGCTTTCGCTTCGTTGGATTGTCTCTTTTTATAGGTTCATCATCCCATAAGCCTTGGAACGGAGCGAGGATGACACTAGCGAGGACAAACGAAATTTAAAAGGTATGTCATTTATCTCTTGTTAGTTAGTATGCTTGATGATTAAAACTTAGGGAAAATTTTATATTTTGTCTTGTTTTGTTCTAGTTTCAGGGTGAAAACAGGGAGATCTGTTTGTGTCCGCACTTACCGATTTGTCCGATAACAATTCAAGGTACAAGTTAATTTTGATATTCTCGTATTTGAAGGTTAGATAGATGTGGATGCCTTAGAAAAATGGTTGAATCTGCTAGAAAGTTATTTCTCTGTTCACAATTTTTTCGACAGGGAAAAGATCACCTTCACACTCCTCATGGCTCTCCCTCATGTCAAACATTGGTGGAAAAATTATTGGGAGCAAAGTTCTACAAAGGAATCTGGAATATATGGGGTTGATCCCACTTGGGATTTTTTATGGATGCGGTCAAGGAACAATACTACCCTGTTGATAACTATGAAGACTAGCACATGAGATGGACCACACTGCAACAAGAGAAGAGCCAAACAGTGTCGGAGTTCACAAATACTTTCCATACCTTGCGCACCAAGTTGGGTATCAAAGACTATGAGTGACATCTGGTTATAAAATATCGTGGAGCTTTGCATAGGTACATCCAAACCGAAATGGATTTCCTAAACATCTCATCATTGGGAGTTGCCTATCAATATGTTGTCAAAATTGAGCAGAAATTTAGGCACCAGAACAAATGGGAGTTCAGGTTTGCAAATCTGTAACAACCAAAGCATGGTAAATACGACCCTAACCAACATCCTCCAAACAACTAGTCCAAGACATAGGAAAATAAGGGTAAAGGAAAGATGAAGAATGACACTGGGAAGTGGTGCGACTTCCACAAAAGCCCCTGACACAACACCAATGAATATCACTCGAAACAGTCATTGGTGGTCGAGGTCAAAGACAAGGAGCCGAACCATGATTCAGATTCTGATCCAGAAAATATTGAAAACAGACAGATCATCGATGTAGACCCTACTGCTATTGTCGCGACCACAACATTTCAACCAGAAGAACCAGTAGATCCTGAAGAGGGGGAGCACCTCTTCCATTCACATATGTGGGTGAAGGGGACCCCATTGCATTTCATTGTTGATAACATCAACCAGAAGAACCTCATCTCAGCTGACGTCGTCAAACAGTTGGGGTTGTCGCCAACACCACACCCATAGCCATACAACATCAATTGGCTTCACCAAGGACAAGATCTATGTGTCAGCTTACAATTCCACCTGTCCTATGGCATCCAACCCTTCAAGGATGAGGTAGTGTGTGATGTTTCCCCTCTTGATGTCTGTGATGTTGTTTTGGGCCAACCATATGTGTGGAAGAATCATGTTATTTATAAGTCTTGAACCTGTAGTGTCATTACTACTCTGGGGAATCAACTCTATGGGATTCCAGAGATAGTTCTGACTATTGTTCCACCAAAATAGTTCCACAAGGTAATCTCTCATACTGCAAAATTCATCCTCTTCATAGTCTGTTCAAAGGATGCACATAAGGCCACTACACCCACTACAGCCTGAACACCTTATATCTAGCAGAAGTAGATTGCAGAAGGGAAAGCATATATTGTTTCTTCACCTATAATGGTGCCTACACACTGCCCCATCAAACTCAGATACAACAAGTTGGTGGAACGTATTCAACCTTGCTAGCAACATGTTCGTGACAACCTTCCACAGACTAAGCAACGCAACTTCTCCAACAAGGCACGCAACTCACCAAGATTCAGATTCAGAAAACACTTTCCCCTCTTCCCCGGGCACTCAATGCAATGGATACCATTGCTTCCTAAGGGGGGAGGATTGATCTAGGTGGATATTGGTGGCCAACCACCTGTTCCAAATTCCAACTAGCTCATCTTGACAGCTTTCAATTTAGCACGTTTCAGTGTACTAGGGACATTTCTTTGTAATTTTGGGTTCTACACTTACGGGGCTATCCTAAATCCCTACACAACATCCACGTCGATATTAGTGGTCGCCCACCTATTCCAACTAGTTTATTTTGGAAGTTTTCATGTCAGTACATCTTTTTGTATTTCCAGGGTTGTTTTGGAGCTCTAAACAATGTTTTCTTGGCTTGCCATAGTCAAACTGTAGATGTAGTTGGATTTTTATAGCATAATGGGTAGTTCTCGAAAATACCTTTCCAACGAGCTATCACACGCCTAAAACAAAGATCGTATGCAAAAGTTACGACTCCGGGATGTTAATGTACTAACTTACCCCAACAAGGCACACATGACTTTTGGTGCTTCAACTCCTAGGGTTAGATTTTTGGATGTCTAGGGTTTTGGCATTCATGTTTATCATAAAAAGGCCTTCAAAGCCTCATTGTAATAATCTTCTTGCAAATGAGCGTAGCCGTCAGATCTCTTCTTAGAGATAAAGTTGCCACCATTCTAGCGAGTCTTGCACTCTATATTTTTACAGTCTCTGTACATTTCTTTCGTTAATAGAAATAATGTATTGTTGTATTTCTTTGTTTCTAGAAATTTTTATGTGTATTTCATTGTAATATACCTACTTTCATTTCGTTCCGAAAATATTGCGGGTCATATTTGTTAAACATAATTTCTATATGAGATATGTTCAAATTTCGATTGAAGTTTTGATGATAATATCTCACGGTAACTATATGTTTGATAAAATTGAGATGATATATATGTCAAGTGAGAACAATTGATGGTTGATATAATCTTAAAAGAACGAGGACATTGTTATTGTGGTGACAATAGAACCCTATGCTATGCCTTGATCACATGGAGCTAGTGATTGGCTTGAGTTTGCCAGTGGGACATCCTTACAGTAAAACTTTGAAAGTCGTCACTCTTTTTGCATGTGAAAGCCTTAGTAAAATATGGAACACTTGTTGACAGGCATTTATGACACACCGTCAATGGGAAGGGAAGATCTGATCCGAGGTTGTCTAATTAACCCAAGCCATTTAAAGTAAACTACCTTGACGGGTTTTAAGGCTCCGTTGGCCGGTGAAAATACTAAGGTAAACTAAGAAAACAACACGATTATCTATCTATACAAAACTACTAAGTACTTTTGCTACTTTAACATTAAAAATACCACACAGTCTTATTCATATACAATACATATGTACAAATATAAGGTTTATGCAAGCCTTGTGAAACTGAAAATTATGCTATTGAAGCAGAGTTTTAAGTCACACATGAAAGATAATAAAAAGCGTTATGTAACTAATTAATGACGAGAATGAATTTGATTCGTAATGATATAACTAAAATGATCAAAGCATTTAAAGTTTTAAATTGTTAATCGTTATTCATTCAAAAATAAATTAACTAATAAAATATAACTAACATGTTGTTGATCAGCAATAAAAGAAAGAACTAAGATATTTTTCTTTCTATGTAAGGCATGCTCCAGTAACCTGTTTTCCAAGCAAAAATCTATGGCAAGCACTTTATAGAAAAGCAAAAGAAAATTTATGATATTACCTGAAGGAATTCAAGCAATTTTAATAATTTGAAAGTGATTTGTAAGAAACAAAAAGACAAATATAATCCATGTGGCATTATGTGATTCGAAACATAGAGATGGAAACAACTCCAATCTTCTGTAAATGATATAACAAATTCAAATATTCGATATAACTCAGAACACACAGATATATGTTTTATATTTAATGTACCACAGGGATTATAATAACTAGAAATAATGAACCATATCATGAAGAGATAGAAGAAAAACATAAAACCATATAATGATGAACAGTGTAAAGCTAACTCATACAACATATGTTTTCATGCTTTGAAAAATGTGAAAAATAATATGACTACTAAATAATCACATCATACAATTTGCTATCGATACTAAAGCCAAAGAACATATTGTATTTTCATATCTTTCAAAAAAAAGTAGTCCATGCTTCTAGGTTCCAAAAAGAACTCCTTTGTATCTGGGAAAGTATGAGTATTTAAAACATATCATTGATCTGTTTTTCATATCCAAAAGATAGAGACAGATCTTCAAAAATAACATTTTTTCCAAAAATAACCCTTAATTTAGGTATGCAACCACAATCTCAATGTAATTTTTCCAGAGTGGTTACATCCTTAAAACCATTTTTCTAAATTGTTTAAAAAGAAACAACTTGCAAACTTAGAAGCATCTCATGGTGATTCATTGTTTTAGCAACATTTGAAATTCGCTCCTTCTTAAGACCTTAAAAGAGATAAAAATAAAATTTAATTAAAAAAAACATCTCATAAACCAATTATAGACAAGCTACAAAATTTGTGATTTTGTAGCTAGTCTAAGAAAACATGAAAATAAATTATGTTTCAACAAACCAATCAAATCATTAACTCTAAAAAATTGTTTACCAATTCAAACATTCAAAAAAGAGGAATCTGGCATTTTCAAATTCGTAACAACATTGACATTAGTTGAGTGTTTAATAATGATGTCCCTTGATTTCTTGGATCTCTTGTTCGCCCTAGGAGAAGTTTGTTGCATATCGGCTCTCAAATCTGAATTTTCTCTTTCCAAATCTCTATTTCGAGCCAACACCTGGTCATGACAGGCTTGCAAGTATGTGATGTCTTGATAATATCTTTGAATCCAAGTGAAGCATTCCTCATAATACACATGTTCCAGTCCCGAGAGAAGACGTGTATTGTTTGAGTTTATTGGTTTACCTTGTGTTATCATTGTTTTAAGATCATTCTATATCCCTGTAAATCCTTCACGTTCTCTAAGAAGTGAAGGCAAATTCGAAACGAAATCATACTGTGGTGAATCCACTCTGGTGGAATCAAGGCTTACATTGTCGACATAATTTGTGTCTTCTATTACTACTGTTGGAATGGGCTTGCTATGATTTTGACATTTGTTTCTTGTCATCCTCGACAAAAGTCGACCACTTCTCTTATTTTTGAAATCTGGGTTGCTAGCATCATGTTTAATCTATTTCCCCTTTCTTTTAATTTTATTGTTATCCTCTATAATCTTAGGCTGCACATGACCAGGGGCGTTTGGTGACCTGTCCCTCAAACGACTCAGAATTTATTCCAAAGGTCTCTTTCGAATGAAATCACGTTTTTTAGAAGTGATTTCGGTTACAGGAGGAAACTTGATCGGATCACTGGTAGATAAGACAGAGCCTTTTGGGATCTAAACCTCAACTCAAAAATATTGGAGAGAGTGAGATGAAATATTTGGATAGACAGGTTCATCATTACCCTGATGTAAATGAGAATCGAGGTCAAATTGTGAAGGAATAAACCCATTCCTAAAAAGAAAAATCTGTCAGGTATCCCATGTGTTGATCAATTGGGCATTCACTAAAATGTGAATCAAACCATGATGGAACAAGCTAGATTCGGGGTTAGGGTTCTGCCTCTGGTAGAACTTAGACATTTTCTGAAGGCTCTTTGTTACACATTATTTCCGTCACCCTTATGACCGTTAATGATGTAAACCTATTTGTTGCCTTCAGAGGGGTCAATGGCCTGAATTCCTGAAGAAAGAAGGGAGAAGAACTTTTCCTGAGAGAAGAAGTTGTATTTTCCTTTGTAAAAACCCTATTAAAGAGGATTTTCGTAGGTTGTTATATACACAGGGTGTGGAAATGCCTAATTTCTGCAGGTTGCACTATAGCTAGGTTGCGGAGTTTCCGTAGGCTGCATTATAGCTAGGGTGCGACGACCTTCGTACGTGGGAAAAACGAGCATTTCTGCGATGCTTCTAGAAGGAGAAGCTTCTATGGTGAGGTGGCCTCCGAATGGTTTGGATCTTACTCGCTTTCATGATTTAGTGGGATCATCCTAACCTCCTCACCTTATCCTCTTCAACTTATAAAAGGAGAGGAGCTCTCATGGAGAAAGTTAGTTGGATTGAGCTTGGGAAATTTATGTTGGCTTTGAGATTTGTTTTGTCAAGATAGATTGTGAGTAGCTATCAGATCCATGGTCTCAGAATCCTTGGAGCAAGAAGTGTGTGGGAAGAAAGGAACTGTTGGAAGGAACCTAACGACATCAAGGCATCTGGTTGTATCTTTCTTCCACATTATATAATATAGTGGCATGTTTCTTTCTCATAAAATCATTAACATTTTATTACATGATTCCTTGATCACATCTTTAGGTTTTCATTGAATCTACTATAGTTGCTTTCACTTTGGTTGGTTTGTGTCATTGCAGATTTGATCTCACAAGAGTACCAGAGTGAAGCAGGGACAACAAATATATAAGGAAGCAATATCTAAAGGTATTTCATCTATTTCTTCTTTGGTAGTAAATTCAATGATTGTAACTTAGCGAAAGCATCATGTCCTGTCTTGTTTTGTTCTAGATCTAGGTGGATCTAGGGGGATTGATTTGTGTCCACACTTAACAATTAGCCTGATAACAAAATTGGCGACTAGGAGTATGATCAAGAGACAAGTGGATTTTCCAATCTAGACACAAGGCGAGTGAAAGGGTTCAACTCATTAATTCACATTCGTTGGATTGTACTAGAGTACCTTGGGAGTCATTGACATTAATGGTGATTTCCCTCGCACTTGTTAACNAATCAAGTGGTTTCTGCCATGTTCGAATTCAACACATGTATTCACATGGTTAGATTCGTACTATAGAGTGGTGGAGATGAAGACCCTGAATCTTTTCTCACAGATTTAGGTTGCGTTGGAGTATATTCAGTGTATTGTTACATAGATCCACATTGTATCTCTCGTGGCTATGTTCGAATTTGAGTCTTTAACACATAGATCCACAGTGTATTTCTTGTGGCTATGTTTAGATTTGAGTCATAATGGCATGGATCCACAGTGTATATTTGGTGGCCATGACTTGTCTTATATGAAATGGATCTTTGCATGTCGACATTTATGCTTTGAGTCATTTGTATTTTGAGTATGGAAATGCCTACCTCAGTGATGATATATTATTGTACTATATTTCCTTGTTTGTTGGTAGGTTTCCGACCGACTGTTCCTTGTTCCCTACACACACTCGACAAAGTATATCAGCTATCACTCTGTTCTAACTTCATACTTTGGGGGGCTCTTTGTTACACATTATTTTCGTCACCCTTATAATCGTTAATGATGTAAACCTATATGTTTCCTTCAGAGGGGTCAGTGACCTGAATTCCTGAAGAAAGAAGGGAGAAGAACTTTCCCTGAGAGAAGAAGTTGTTTTTTCCTTTGTAAAAACCCTATTAAAGAGGATTTTCGCATGTTGTTATATACACATGGTGCGAAAATGCCTGATTTCCGCAGGTTGCACTATAGCTAGGTTGCGGAGTTTCTACGGACTGCACTATAGCTAGGGTGCAACGGCCTTCGTACATGGGGAAAATGAGCATTTTCTTGATGCTTCTAGAAGGAGAAGCTTCTATGGTGAGGTGACCTCTAAATGGTTTGGATCTTACTCGCTTTCATGGTTTAGTGGGTTCATCCTAACCTCCTCACCTTATCCTCTTCAACTTATAAAAGGAGAGGAGCTCTCATGGAGAAAGTTAGTTGGATTGAGCTTGGGAAATTTATGTTGGCTTTGAGATTTGCTTTGTCAAAATAGATTGTGAGTAGCTATCAGATCCATGGTCTCAGAATCCTTGGAGAAAGAACTGTGTGGGAAGCAAGGAACTGTTGGAAGGAACCTAACGACATCAAGACATCTGGTTGTATCTTTCTTCCACATTATATAATGCAGTGGCATGTTTCTTTCTCATAAAATCATTAACATTTTATTACATGACTCCTTGATCACATGTTTAAGTTTTCATTGAATCTACTATAGTTGCTTTCACTTTGGTTGGTTTGTGTCATTGCAGATTTGATCTCACAAGAGCACCGGAGCGAAGCAGGGATAACAAAAATATAAGGAAGCAATATCTAAAGGTATGTCATCTATTTCTTCTTTGGTAGTAAATTCAATGATTGTAACTTAGGGAAAGCGCCATGTCCTATCTTGTTTTGTTCTAGATCTAGGTGGATCTAGGGGGATTGATTTGTGTCTACACTTAACAATTAGCCCGATAACACTCTTGAGCAACTAAAAAGGAAAATTCAACTTGAACCCTAGGAAAATCATCACCAATCATATGTGAAACAATAATACCAGCCCATAACGCCCTTCACAAGTAATAAATTGTTTTATTACCAACAATAAACCATGCCAGTGGGTTTTAAACAACTGTATAGGCATACCTTTCACATTGTAGCGCGACTTTTTGGAGACCAATAGGGAATACCACGGTATACTATCTATCTTCTTATTCTTAAACTATCGATCACCTTCCTGTGACAAACCAATTGCCTCGGTTATGGATTCCCCGCTCACCTCCAACTGAATGTCGCCTATCTTGGCTTTGGTTCCGTCGAATGTTTTAGCAAAAGCATGTGCAACCTCTAGGTTGAAACCCTCAAAAGACTGAATGAATTTTATCCAACCGAAATGGACCAGGTCATCTACAACGTCATCATGGGATAACAATACTTGTGAGCCATTCAACTCCATTCTAACCACATGGGCCATCAACCTGCGAACAATGTACGAGAAGACACAAAACGGAGAAGTTTGTGCTCGAGCAAACCCAAAACAATAAATGGTTGAGTTTGCATGGCTAGCGGTGAACTGAAAACTAAGGGTTTGAAGAGACACTACCATGATTTTCTACTCCAAAGCTTGATTAACCACCAAGAACCAGAGGACCAAAAACTCAAAACCCACTTCGTTCTCTAAAACCTACTCTCTGGTCATGAAGGACCATACTGAAGACGAAATGAATACGTTATTGATGAACAAGACAAAGAGTTGATCATTTCAATGAATGGACACTAACTGTGTCATAAGTTGACAAGACAATGACAATTATCCCATCATAGCATTCATATCATATGGTGGGGGAAAAAACGCACAACTAGAATTCACAAAGGATAAGAAATGTATTAGAACTTTGAAAATTGGTTTAATCACGAGATTGGATAAACAACACGTCAACTTGGTTTTTACCCTAAGTTATGAAAAAATCTACAAAATTTAACATGGTTGTATATCCACCAATGAATCATGGCCTAAATGCTTTATGATTTTAGATTTTCAATTAATACAATTTTTTTTTTTTAATTACACAGGGTGAACACTTTTAAGAATTCAATCAATGACCTTGTGAAAAGATTTCAATTTCATGCTTTCCAGTCATGAAATTGAGATGGGTAAACACGATATCTATCTGCAAAATAAATCCAAAACCACTGATCAACAAAAGTAATCACCATAAACAATCAATTATGTCGTATATACATGCTCAACAATGGGTACACAAATTCACTCTTTGCAATTTTGTGTTTCAAAAATCGAAGAAACAAGATGATAGTTTGGCTGCCAACAACACCCCAGGGATTGTTTAGTAGAAAAGGGGATGCCTAAGCCTATAAGGGTGAGCGGCTACAAGGAAGAGGTGACTTGAATGATTTTTTTTCATGAAACTCATGACATAAGCTGGCTTGAATCGAGAGGCAATATATTTTGAGGGAGTCAAAGAAGAGTAATTTGAATCTCACCCATGATAGCCATGTGAAGTGAACATATATTTATATAGATAAATACTAGGTTGAAATTGCACAGTGTACCTTATATTGTAAATGTATGTACTTCCATTATAAGGTTGGAGATTCCCGTAAATGAAATATTTTGGCATAGAAATGAGTATGACATGCATGTTTTCCTTCAATGATTGCTATAGACATATGCAAAAATGATAAGGATTTGGGAGCATCTCAAGGCCATGAAGGGAATTGGTAGGCATTGCTTTCCAAGAGAGCCAACAAAGGAAAGTTTACAATGGAGAGAATAACATTGTAGATGTAGCTAAAGAATGAAGGGATGGTGTCATTACTAGAAAGAAAGGCGCATTGAGCATTGTGTTATTCCAATAGGGAGGGGAATATAATATACTAGTTTGGTCTCCTTGAATATAACACACATATCATGTATTATTCATAAATGATAAGGTTATGTGATGATAACCAAGCCATGCGCATTGAGTTAAATGACTCCATATGTGAATATTGTAAGTGCATTGCAAATATTCATAGTGTGGAGCTCAAGACCAAGCCTTGATTAGTGAATGCATACGAGTTCCAATAATGGGGTAGGATTAAGATGTGGTTGTTATGTTTTCTATGGTGTGCTTGTAAATGTAAAAACGTGAATAAAAAGGAAATACATAACAATATATAATCCATTGAAAGTTGCTTAAGAAGAAACAAAAAAATAACTATGATACCACAAGAGGGGAAAGAAAATGGGGTGCATGGGTGATTTGACCTTGACACTTGTCCTTTAAGGTATTACTTTCCTTGCCCACACTTCCTTACAAAATTTTCCATCAATCTTTGACTTGTATTATAGCTTGACACTTTCCCTATGTTTCTTGGGAAGGGCACATTCCTCATGCAATGATTGTATGGTTTGTGGGGAAATCATTATTCGCCCTCCTTCATGGATCACTCTCCAATGAGCATTCCTCTCCCATTAGCATTTTCCACTTCTTAAGGGAACTTATGTGAAACCATGGCTCTTATGTTGGGGGCCTACTATTGAGAATATGAGAGGAAATGGGATGGTTTTGAGGGTAAAACCATGGTTGGATGTTCACAACAATTGAATCAAACACCACAAACATACAACCATGTTAAGACTACTCATTTCATTGTTTTGATCAAATGTTTATCCTCTAGGTTATTCCCAAAAGGTAACCAACAATCTTGGACACTTTCTACCTACATTGGGAGGGAAGGAGATCCTCGAGGGACCGTGGAGCAAAGAAAGGGAAAATCTTCTTTGTGTTGTGTAGGCTAGT
>JASDQU010438526.1:4448-38870 GCA_032191745.1 Picea mariana
TGTCCGTTGCTGGTGGGGGGCGGAAACAAGTATTAATACGCGCGACTCTCAACCCTGCTAATGTACAAATTCCGCGACTCACGTCTGTTAGTCCCTTTGGTTAAGTGTTCGAATCTCAGAGAAGAAAGATTGACGCTTCACATTTGGGTGTTCTTGTCTGTCTGATATTCACATCTGTTCGGCGAGGTCTGTGATTAGAGTTTGAACTTTTCGGTATCAGCTAGCAGGAGCAGGTTTCTTGTGACTGAGAAAGAATGGCAGGCGCAGGCAAGTACGCATCTGCAGCTCTCTTCGTCGTTGTCATCATAATGATGGGAGCGGCAGAAGCAGCAGAGGTGAAAGCAGCTGCTCCCAGTCCGACAATGGAGGCAGGCGCTGCTTCAATGCCCTTCCTTCCCTCCCTATTCTCCGCTCTCGTCGCCTCCTTCATTCCCTTCCTGGCCTGTCGATTTTACTGAGATGTCTTGCTGCTGTCCTCTGATCCGGTTTATGATCCCTGTAAGAGGCTGCTACTATTTTCTATACGGCAATACGGCATTGCGGCTTTGTGTAGGTTATTCTTTTGTGGACTAGAGCCGCAGTATTTTGTATCTGTTACACGGTTTTCTTATTATTAAGCCATTTAGGAAATAAAGGGATCTTTTCACGCTCCTGTGAATTTATTGTATATTCTCTGAATTAATAAAATTCTTTTCGACAATCTTGTATTACTCATATCACAATGGGGGCGACATTATACAGAGATAGGGTTTGTCCATTTTAGGGTTATTGATGAATTTTCTTGAGCAGAATGTGCCGTAACTTTTGAAATTGGGGGTTTTATAAATGTTGAGCAGAATGCACGATAGCTTTTAAAATCTGAATTAAATAAGTGATGGCCATCTGTATCCTGTTGCTTATAATAATCTGGATGATCACTGACATTATTTCCTTTATTTGTAAACTGGTTTAAGAGTAACAGATTTGAAGCTATATCACATAAATTCACTGGTTCTTTCAATTCTTTCTCCACCAAAAGGTTGAAATCTTTGCCAACATAATGTTGTGTTCTTCATTTTATTTTCCCGAAGTGACTGAACATTGATCTGGGATTGTATGCGGGAGTGATCTTGTATGTATGTGGTCTGGTTAACTGTAAGAATTAAATTAAATTTAATGGATAAATTGGCGGTGTGTCAGGATCATCGACATTCTTCTTTAAAATTTAAAATTGTGAAAATAAATAATAAAAGTATCAATATTTACGGGCTTTCTCAGTTTGAAATTCTGTGACAATGATTAAGTATCAATATTTACAGGTATCTCAGTTTCAAATTCCCACCCTGGATACGGCAATCCGATTTTAATAGATTCTGAGATTGGAGTTAAGGTAGCAATCCGATTTTAATAGATTCTGAGATTGGAGTTAAGGTAGGTTTCTTTTGACGTCTTCCTGTAAAATTCTTTATTTTTTGAATTCATGATTTTCACACGGTAGGTTTAAAATCTTTCGAGTCTATCTTCACAGATTTCAACTTCGATCAACTTTAAGACCTTTTTGAATTTGAAACCCTGAACATGGATAGCAATAACACTAAAACCCTCGAGTATGAAACTTTTATCTATAACTAGTTTTTTTAAATAATTTGAGTGAGTTTATTTATAATAATTTTAAGCGGGTTTCTAAATAGCCTTAGTGAGTTTATTTATAATACTTGTAATTGAGTTTCTAAATTTCTAATTTGAAAAATAGAGTTAAAAAACAAAGACTTAAAAATCATATTTATAATATATGTAAATATACTTATCAGCTTATAAATTTGAATGTTTGAATGTTATTTGTAAAGTTTCAAAATGTCGTACTTATAAATTTGTGTTCTTTGTAAAATTTCAAAATGTCCAAAACTTGGATTGATGAATTTGTAAACAACACATAATTAATGTTAGATTTCAATATTGAAAACAATTTTTTTATTAAGTAAAAATGTTATTATAAAAAAATTTAAAAATTTTTAATTAATAATGAAATATATATAATTAAAAGGAACAAAATTTATCATAATTTAGTTATTAATAGTGAAAATGATTGATTACTATTTGTAAATGTGATTTAATATCATTATTATTAAAAAAACATATAAATTATTGGTGGTTTCTAAATAATCTTATTAAAAAAACAAGTATAATTAGTGGTCAACATTGAAATTACATTTAATAATGTTATATGTTTTTTAATAACATTTAATCTTAATTCAAATTTAATTCAATACATAAACTAATTTTTTAATAACATTTAGACATATTCTCCTAAATAAACTAGTACTTAATACTCATTTCTAATTTAAAAAATAAAAAATATAATATAATAGCAAAACCTCTATTATTAGTTTTTAAAGAAAAATGTAATATCACATAAATAAGACATATATTCTAAATATAATTGAACTTAAATTTTAAATTTTAATGTTTGAGTCAATATTTTCACTCCTTTAATCAGAAGTGTCTTTAAGATTTCAATGTAATATCATATTAAAACATACATATGATGTCATGGAAAATTTTAAACAACATACTTTGATAGTAAATAATAAATATGTAAAAAACAATTTAAATTATGATCAAATTTTAATGTTAAATTTTAATGTTGGAACAAATCTTTTACATAAATTTAAATGTAAAATTAATATAATTAATTTTAAATATAAAATTAACATAAAAAAATTTAAGCTATAAAATCGTCTATGTATTTTTATTTATATACAAAACAAAAATATATTCATCTGGAGGTAACCAATGCTTAACTCGGTGAGCAATTATCTAGGTTTTTTCATCTCAGTTTTTAGATGTAAAAGCCAAGAGTCTATATTTTGAATAATTTTTTGACTTCTATATACCCTAAGGATACTAACAAGCCTAAAAATATATACTGAAATTAAAAAATGTGGTGTTTCAAACCTGAATTCCCTTAGCTTCCACTTGGGATGGCTCCAACTTAGCTTCTACTCCAACAACTCGAGATTCTTCATTATCTTCAATTGAGATGGGTTGATCCTTGGTATTGGGGGAGCTTGGATACATTGGCGCAATCTATGGTTGCTCCTAGTTTTTCCCTTCTGGAGTGACCCTGAATTTGATGCCAAACTAGGACTCGCAAAAAAGTTCAAACTTTTCTTCTAATATTTTAACAACATGCAAGGTATCCTCATTTTCTTTCCTTGTTTTTTCTACCACTTGAGCCACCATTGTCTTGACAATCCAGTATGTCTTAGCCATTTTGAACTATTTTGTCGGTCCCACACCTTTACTTCCTCCACAATCACTTCCTCTATGGTATTGTGCCTCTTGATTCTCACATCCTCCTCAATTTTTGTTGGTGCTTTCTTCTTTGCATCCGTGTAGTGGTACTTAAACCTGGAGCCCTTTGTCCATTTTTCTATGGCTACTGTAGTTTTTTTCATTGGACCTTGGGATGAGGAGGCCTCCTCTTTCTTTCCTCACTAGCTACCGCCTCCCACCCCTCGCCTAGCCATCCTGCAACCCCCAACTTAATTTTCTCTTCCTGGCGGTCTTCCTTGGTCCTTTACACGCCCCCTCTACCTGAACCTAGTTGCTTAGCCTCTCCACGGACTCTTTCCTACCCACAATCTCCAGAATCTCCTTACCACTTTCACCAAATTCAGATTGCTTTGGGTCTTGGGCACTCCCCAAGGTTCAACTCCTTGAGCCAAGAATAGTCGAAACCTCCTTTGAACTTCCTTCTCCCTATCACTGCATCGCTTCTCATGAATTTTTGTAATGTGCCTCCGAATGTGATCTGTAAACTATCGTGGATTGTAATGTCCCCTTCCAATTGATCATTATGTAGAATGGCTTAGTAGCCTATACAACTCTCATAGGTTATAGTCAGCAAGGAAAGGGAGTCACAAGGATTTATTTAGTGTCACTAGGTAAAAGATGACAAACTCTAAAGTGACATAAAATAAAAATAAAATAAGTAATTGTGTAAGTGACTTTTAATGTTTAAGTGAAAATTGGAGGGAAAATAAGGTAAGGGTTTGATTTGGTCAAAAGGGAAAGATCTAGAAGGCCCAGAGGAAGAATAAATAGAGGGGTAATCCTCCACTTTGGAATGGTGATTTGAACTTTCATTTGTTTCTTTAGGGTTTACCAAAATCCTTCCACTATTACAGCTTAGTTTTGGTGGTACAATATACACCCTAGGTAGACAAGAGGGGATCCATCCAGGATTTCCATTGGAGCTCAATTTGGGGTTTGTCTTTCAGTTGGAGGTATATCATCCTGTGCATGAGACTTGAGGGTATCAAAGTGTTTAGGAGATGCGTAGATTTTTCGAGGGATATATCTATTTTCTGCAGATCTATTGTGGCACCCTCACACGACAAGTACAGGGGATCCCGCGAGGCCCTGCTTGTTTTATAGTTCTGTCCCTCGAGGCACTGATGGTTATCCTGCTTTGTCCCACAAGCATCCCTACAAAAAATAAAGTGGTTGAGACACTTGGGCACGAGCGACTGGATTTCTATTGTCGATGTTGGAGTAACTCGACTTTATCTCCACCAAGGGTTTGAGACTTACAAGGTTTGGAATCATTCTTGGAGAGGGTTTGGAGAGTTAGAGTTAACCCTTATGCAGGTTGGAGAAAGAACCATCTTCTAGAAGGGATCAGGGCACTGCACTTAGTGTTGGGTTTTTCAACTTATGTTTATTGTTTCTCACAGCTGTTATAATAACCTTAGGCATTGTATGGTGTGGTCAAGATTCCATTATTAATAAAGTGTCATATTATCTCTTATATTTTCTGGTGTATTTAGATTGAATGCAATATGTTTGACAATATGCCTATCTGTGGGTTATGTGCAAAATGTTTGTAGAAATTCCTCAATCAACTTAATAACATATAAAGAGTATAAACATAACTATATTAGACAGTAAATCTGGCATATTCCTATTTGGGGATATTGCAGTGGTATCAAAGCTGGTAATCTTGCCAGCTTGTGATTTCTTGAGGCATTGATGCCAAGGAAAACTAGAGGAAGAGGGAAACAACCCACCCCAGGATCAAAGTCATCAAAAGAGGTAGAAGTAGAAGGAGTTATGGGGGCTCATCCTGAAGATATGACCATACAATTATTAGAAACCATAGTCAATGGGAAACAAAAATTAACACAACTCGTGACACAATCTTTTATCGGCAATCAATGAAATAAAAACCATGGAGGTGCCAATGGGAACCATGCAAGGCCAACCATAGAGGTGGTAAGGCTCTCGAAGGGAGTAATACCTATGTTCCAACATAGAGTGTCTTCCAGGCAGGTAGGAGAAGGGTACCCAGACCATTATTGCCACCATTCCTTGAGGAGAAGCCTACAAGAGGATAAGAATAATAGGGGTCGACTGACGAGATCAACACCTACTTCAAGGAGTATCGATTGCTAGAAGAAGGATCCTAGGTAGCCATGTATTACAACGACTATTGCAACCTCAGGATGAGGAGCAAGCCTAGGACAAGCCAGAATCAACATAATTTCTATATTTTGCACAAATTGGGGAAGATGACTATCTCATCTTTTGATAGATTTGATAGGTGCACAACACGAGCATGGGCACATAAGTTGGACACTTATTTCTAGATTAACTCGATGACAGATGTAGAGGCAATCAATTTTTCCACCCTACACTTAGATGGAGAGGCTCATGAGTGGTGTTACCATGGGATATTAACATTGAGACATTCCAACATCACATCATATGAGGATTTCACCCAGAGGATGATGGTCAGGTTTGATAGGAAGGATCCAAAGATCCACTTCGAGGATTTGGTGCAAATGAGGTATACAGGTACACCAAAGGATTATTTCAAAGAGTTCTAGTAGATGGCAATTATGGTGACTGATATTTTTGAGCAAAGACTGGTGATGTTATTCAAAAAGGGCTTGGTTATGCCCTTAAGAGGTTGGGTGAAGGATTCCAGGCCAAACACACTATAGGAAGTTATCATGAATACCTAGGATATGGAAAACACGGTCCCTAAGAAGACATCGACAAAAACCTTTATTCCACAGAAGAGTCAGGTGACAAAGCCTCCCTAGAAGACATGGACAAGGAAGGACGGGATGGATGATGAGACTCGGAGAGAGATGAGGAGGAAGAACTTTTGCTACAGTTGCAAAGAGTCGTGGTAATTAGGTCGTCGATGTATGGGAAAGGGTAAGGTTCATTGCATTGAGGTGGTTTCCGATGAGTAGGATGACAATGATAATGAGGGCATTGGACGGAACAATGGTGAGCCATCACACCTTTATTCTACAAAGAAGGAGCCATTGCAGGAGAGTGCCAAGGGAGTGACCATTGCCACACTTTCAGGAGTTCCCAAATATTACATATTCAAGATCAGAGGAATTTTGCAAGGGCAGAGGCTTACAACACTGATTGATGGTGGGGCCACCCAAAACTTCATCTATGTTGCACTGGTCACCAAGAGACACATCCCTATAAAGGACTTCGATGGATTCAATGTGGTAGTAGCATATGGGTACAACATCATGTGTACTAAGAGGATCAGGGGATTGGAAGTAACATTGGGTAACTATACGTTGATCGATGATTTTTATGTTGTAGATTTGGCAGACAGTCATGTGGTGCTAGGAGTTTAGTGGTTTTACTTGCTGGGAGATATTCACATGAACTATCAAGACATGAGGATGGAGTTCAGGGATAAGAGTGGACAACAAGTCATCCTAAGGGCTATATCGATAGGTGCCTCCGAGATCATGTCTAACCAACACATGGACGCCCTTTTTAGACACGGGGACATAGCTTATGTATCAGAGTACTTGATCACCATGGAGAAGCCATCAAATGATTGCCAACACTACCATGCGGACATCCAGGCATTGCTTGGAAAGGATGACAAAGTATTTGGACTATTACTTGCAGGGAGACCACCTGACAAGGGATTTGAGCATGTCATTGAGCTAGAAGAGGGGTCAAATCCTGTGATCACCACACCATACAAGAATCCAAAGACGTTCAAGGATGAAATAGAGAAGACCATTAAGGAGTTGCTAGAGATGGGGCACATTAGGCCTAGTTCTAGTCTCTTTGCTTCTTATGTGGTATTGGTGAAAAAGAAGGATGTCACGATAAGGATGTGCATTGACTACGGGGCATTGAATAATAAGACCATCAAGAATTGATACCCGGTACCCATGATTGATGAGTTGATATATGATTTGTATGGGGTGGTGTACTTTTCAAAGATTGATATTTGATCGGGGTACCATCATATTCGGGTCAGAAAGGAAGACATCCATAAGACAACCTTCAAATGTCACTATTGTTGGGTATGTGTTATATTATTTGCATGTGTGTGTGGGGGGGCATCAAATATGACAATTGCGTCTGATGATCAGACGATCCCTCGTAGTGGGCGGTTTTTGTTATTTTTAGCAGTTTACTAAAAATAATCTCGGTTTTAGGGATTAGGGTTTTGGTATCTATGGAATATCTAAAAACATTGTATATATTGTATAGTGAATGGTGAAATTCGATATAATGAATATAAGAAAGATTTTCCCGGTTGAGGGTTTCCGGTATAAAATCTCTGTGTACTCTGTGTATGAGCCATTGATTAACTTCTGTTTTGCTTAAGAATATATATGCATTGCTTTACTCCACAGGTTTAAAACTTACAACTATTGGCACTACAAGTTTTTAGTCATGCCCTTTGGGTTGACTAACACACCCACTATCTTCCAATAATGTATGAACCATATCTTTGACAAGCAGTTGAGGAAGTTCTTACTAGTGTTCTTTTACGATCTTTTGATCTACATGTGGACTTGGGAGGAACATCTGAAGCATGTGGATGATATTCTCACCATTGTGGAGGAGCAGTCGCTTTTTTCCAAAGACAAAATCTAAGGTTTTCTATGTCATTAAGCTATGCTAGTTTATTGGATGAGTTTGAAAATCATTCCTTAAAGCATTGCAAATAAGAATAATAAAAATTGTTTTAATTATTTTGTTGGGAGATCTATCTTGGTTTGGTAAAAAAAAAAACTTTCAAAGCCAAAAAGAGCATGGCGATGAGGCCTTCAAGACCTCATCACATAAATAAGAAAAAGAGGTCTCCATAATTAATAACAAAATTTGACTCCTTAAATGTTGATGATAGAGTGAGTAGATTTCCTTGAGTTACTCATGTTGCAATTTGGATTCAATGTGTAGGTAGTCATCTAGATTGGGGGATGCTACTTTGTCCTATGTAAATTCTAATGTTGATTATTGGAGTAGCAACCCAATTCTTCAAACCTTCTCAAGGGTTAAGAAATGATGCCCGTTATCTCCCTCCCATTACTACTTGTGGCAATAGTTCTAAGAAAACCTGTCATGCATTTAAGAGTGGAAGGTAAGCTCAAAGGAATCAATGATGTTGAGGATCATAATATCACTCATTTGTTGTTTCCATGTAACTTGTAATTGTAGATGACATGCTACATTTTGGCAATTGAACTACAAGGGAATAAAATATATTGGAAAAATTATTTGCATCTTTTTACAGTCCAACTAGGATATAATTAACTTTGAAAACTCAACTTTAATTTTTTGTAAATTGGTTTGTCCCCAAGACAGCCCATAAAGGAAATAGTTTCCCCTACAATGTAAAGAATTTGATGAATGTATGAAATAGTTGGGTTATCAGTGCAAGGAAAATTACTACTCCGTAAAATATTAGGTGTAGATGTTCAACAAGGTCGACAAATTAATAAACATTTAGTGTAAATGATGGCCATCATTAACAAGAAGTATTACTTTCTTGAAAAGTGTGTTCGAAAACACGGGTATTCCAATAGACGACGAACACCTTCAGTAACCACTCACACAACTAGATCAAATATCAACACACCGATGCTTTGACATGGTAAAACCCTTATGGGGAAACATCCACGGACCCAGCCAACGCGACCACTTGGAGCAGTTTATTAATGCAAAAGAAATATATTACAGAGAGATTTTACAAGAGAGTTTCTCACAATTGATCATCGGCAAATGACCCTCCATGCTTTTTAAATAGAGATCATGGACCAATCGGGTGTTAAGCCACGAATAAATGTAGCCATTAAGATCAAGGAGAATATTAACCTTCAGATCACTCTATGTTAGGAACATATCATGACCGTCAGATTTCCTAACTACAAATGCATACTAATGCATACTAAATAAACACACTAAGAAACACACTTTTACCTAATCAACAAATTAGACCAAGTAGATCTTAACTAACTCCTAAGTGTCTAAATATCCTAACATTCCCCCTTAAGAACAACTCGGGATATGATTGAAGGATTTACAATAGTGAGACAATAGGAGAAGGAAGGAAGCATTATAGCCTATCCCCCCTTAATGACAACTTCCTGAACTCCTAACATAGATCGAAGTTTGGAAAACTTCACTTCTATAAGAGACTTTATGAAAATGTCTGCAACTTGATCTTCTGTAGGGAAAAAGAGCACTTCAATAACTTTATCATGAATAAGCTTTCTGATGAGGTGCATGTGTAGCTCGATGTGTTTGTTGCGTTGATGTTGAACTGGGTATTTGGTGAGCTTGATGGCACTCTAATTTTCAAACCAAAGGCTGGTCAGATGTTACTTCTGGAATCCAAAATCTAAAAGGCTCTGTCAAAGCCACAACGCTTCTTGATTGGCATTTACCGTTGCTCGATACTCTGCTTCTGCTGAAGAAAGTGCAATAGCCTGTTGTTTCTTATAGGCCCAAGTGACAGGTCATGAACCAAGGCTGAAAACATAATCTGTAGTAGACTTCTAATCATCAGGGTCTCCAATCCAATCTGAATTAGTGAAACCAACCAATAAACAAGTCCCCCATTAACTCCAATGTATCTTGAACTGAACTGTACCCACCGAAGTATCCTTTTAGTTGCTTTCCAATGGATTTCATGGGGTGCTTGCATATACTAGGAAACAATACCAATAACAAAGGAAATATTAGGATGAGTATGAGTCAAGTATAAGAGGCTACAAACTAACTGACGATACAAGGTGGCATCAACCTCAGAAGAAGTACAGGTGGCAACAATATTGACTCCAGACTGGAAGGGAGAAGGGGTTGGTTTACAATATTCCATGTGAAAGTGACGAAGAAGGTCATAAGCATACTTGGACTGGGAAAGAAAAATCCCTTCATTAGTTTGCAAAACTTGGAGGCCAAGGAAATAATTCAAAAATCCTAAGTCTATCATTTCAAATTTCTTCTTAAGGCTGGTTTTCACATGGTTTAAAATTTTTGAGTCACTACCAGTAAGGATAAAGTCATCAACATAAAGGAAAAGGATTATGAGATGGATTCCTACTTTCTTGGTATAGACATTAAGATTATAATGGAATCTAGGAAATTTGGTGTCAATAATAAAGATGTCCATGTTGGATTACCAAGATCGAGGAGCTTGCTTAAGACCATAAAGAGATTTTTTAAGGCAATAAACAAGGCTAGAGTCATTTTGGACATAGCCAAGAGGTTGTTCCATGTATATTTCTTCTTGAAAATCCCCATGCAAGAAGGACAATTTAACATTCATCTGATAGACCTCCCATTTATGTGAGGTAGCAAGGGAAAGAACAAGGAATATGGAATTCATTTTCGCTACAGGGGTAAAGGTTTCATTATAGTCAATTCCTTCAACTTGGGAAAATCTTTTGGCAACTAACTGAGCCTTGTGTCTTTCAACACTTCCATATGATGCATACTTAGTTATGTAGACCCATTTACATCTGACAAGTTTTCTTCCTTTTGGAAGAGGTACAAGATCCCAAGTATCGTTTGCCATTAAAGAATGATACTCTTCATTCATTGTTATATCACAATATGGATGACCTTAAGCTTCTTCAAAATTATATGGATCGTGAGTATTTGAAACTTGAGGCAAAAGAGCAAAGGCTCGTTGAAATTGTGAACGTGTTTGACGCTAATCTGAAGGATCATTGACAATATCACCAACTGCTTCTCGTGTTGAACAAACCCATCTAGGAAGCAATGGTGTTGGTGCTGGTGCTGGTTCAGGTTCAATGGACTTATCTGGAGGAAGGTGAGCAGGCGAAGGTGAATTTTCATCCTCATTGTCATCATTTTAAGAAGAAACCAGAATATGAACAAAAGAAGGCACAAACGTCGAAGATGGCTCACAGGACGAAGAAGGCACAATTGTCAAATTAGGCTCGTAGGCCAAGAAATTTTCATCAAATTTAACATTTCTTCTAATAATAATTTCATTAAAACATGGTTGAAGAAGTTTGTAACCTTTGACATCTTCACAATAACCAACAAATATGCACTTCTCACTTTTAGGCTACAATGCTTTCCTTTTCTCATCAAGAATGCGAGCCCATGCTATACTTCCAAATACATGGAAGTGACTTACATTTGGTTTAATTTTAGTCGAAGCTTCTTCCAGTGTTATATTTTTAAGAGCCTGTGTGGGAGTGTGATTTACTATGTAATTTACACAGATGATGGTTTCCGCCCAATACTTTGGACTTCATCCCTTAGATTGGATCATACAATTAGTCATTTCTTTTAATGTGCGGGTCTTCCTCTCAGCAACACCATTTTGTTGCGGTGTATGTTAGAACCCTATATAATAGGGAATCAATGTTCTGAATGATATTTATCTTTTTCAGGCATATGTGTTTGCTCATGACGCATGGCAAAGGCGGTGGAAAGCGCCCGACACTGACCAAGCATAAGATGGATGCTTGCGTGCGAACTTCAAAGCGAGTTTTGGTGCATTTTTTAGCAAAAGTGGGAATTGGTTTGAAAGGAAAAAAATTGTGATTCTTATGGGTAAATGTAAAATTGGGTTTATTCGCTATTTTTTGGTGAATTTGGCCCCTCGGCCTTTGCCTTTTAGCAGAATTTTATGAAAAAATTTGACATTATTTGTATCAAAAAATTATATGGGCCTAGGGCCAACACCCGAATAATCAACACACAAGCCAGCGCCATTTCATACACCAACAACCAACACACAACACAACACCAACGCCTAACCCCAAAGCCCAAGCCTCGGGCTCACTTCGTTGACATAACATGAGACTGTCGGCTAATTTAAATGCTCAAAGATCAGTTCACCACGCGAATGTGGGATATAGCCCACAGGAAAAAAATATTGAGCACAACGCGTCATTGGGATTTGGGAACGTCGGTGCATATAAACACCTGTGAATTCTTTCACCCAGCAGATGTGGGGTATTTTCCATTTGATAAAACAAAAGATGCATGATCTGGCCAGATGCCAATACAAGCACCTGGGATTTGTTATTAAGTGCCAAATACACCCAGCATGAGTTGCATCAGCAGTAGCATAGTAACGACGGGTGGAAATGGAACATCAACCAAGTGTTCGGATGTCAAATGCCAACAAAAGAGCAACAAGGAACCAGTACCAAATGCGCCCAGTTTGATATTCTTCAGGGGATTTTTTGATTGAATGTCTGAAAAATTGAGTTGAAGAAATGTTTAAAGGAACATTGTTCTCTGCAAGAGGAGAAACAATGTATAAAGATGATGGAGTTGAAAGCAATGAGAAGTCAGTTGTTTCCATTGTTATGATGTGAGCCAATGATTCCAACAAGATGATCTATCCAACAATGCCCTCTGCAAATGGTTTAAAGTTGTAAATATCATTACAGGGTTTTAACCAAAACCGATGCGCCCAAGAGTTGAAGACAACATCTATATAAAATGTTGAGGTTTTGAAGAGTACACCAAAGACTTATTATTGACCAGATCTTACAAAACTTGATGAGGATTTACCTACGGAGGAGTTACTACCTGAAAATGTTCAGAGAGGGCCTTCAGCAAGTGAAGCTATTGTGTCACAGCTTGCAGCCATGGGTTTTCCTCATCTTCATTGTGAAAAAGCTGCTATCAACACCTCAAATATAGGAGTTGAGGATGCAATGAATTGGCTTCTATCACACATGGAGGACCCCGATATTGATACACCTATATCTACTGGAAGGCAAAATGACACAAAGCTCAAGCCACATGTTGATGAAGGATTTATGGATATTCTTGTTGGATTTGGATTTTAAGCAAATGTTGCTCGAAAAGCATTAAGAGCCACAGGTGGTATTATTGAGAGAGTGGTTGAGTGGATCTTTTTTTAGCCACAAGATTCTATTGGCATGGACTTGGATGCCAGTTATAACAGTGATCCTAGCACATCTGATCAGGCATTACCAGATGAAGAAGAAGATAAAGCAAGACCAGAGGAGAGTGCATCAGTAAAATGCATTCCGCTGAATATTGTTGCTACTTCTCTCCAGGAAGCTTATGAGGAGTTCAAGCGGGTACTATTGGCTTTTATATATGACAAGGACGACCAAAAATTCACCTGTGGAAGAAGAGTGGTCTGAAAAAAGGAGATCCGAGTTAGCAGCCTTAGTGTCATCAACAATGAAAGCACATCTACGGGCTTATGATCCATGCTTTTCACAGACTCTAAAATATCTGCTAAGTGTACACAATGGATACTGCTACCGCCAATCTTTTACAATCCACAATTTCTCATATTAGCAAGAAATT
Source organism: Picea mariana (assembly GCA_032191745.1). Classification (NCBI taxonomy): domain Eukaryota; kingdom Viridiplantae; phylum Streptophyta; class Pinopsida; order Pinales; family Pinaceae; genus Picea; species Picea mariana. Next base: position 18,057 of record JASDQU010438526.1, read on the forward strand.
GCTTTCAGAAGAACGAGATCCTCCTACAACACTCCAAGAGTCATTATATGAAGCTCCTCAGTTCAAGAAGGTTGATGTACAAGCCCTTGCACATGCAGTGGGGCTTTCAAGACAGGGTGCAATTGACAGTTTGAGATACACGGATGGTGAGTTGTTTGCATCGTTTCAGAATGAACTGAGTCGAATGAAATTAAATGTGCCAATGGTTGATGAGCTGGTTCACGGATATGGTATTTGAAGCATCGTTCAAATGAAACTGGCAGTCGAGGGCATGTGGCAATTTTAATTCCATGAATGACAAATGGAATGTATCCCAGTTTTCAGGCATAGATCGAACCATCTGGCAAACAAGAAATTCGGTTACAGGGAACACATGGCAGGAGGTTACAGTTACCCAACCACCTCAAGGCATTCGAATGATGCCACATTTGTTCATTGTGATGCTGTTAACTTCCATTCGCCAACAAACCATTAACTAACTCCAGATGTTAAATCAGCAGTTGCCAAATCGTTTTGTTTGTTTAGAAACAGTCCACAGGTGTCAACGCATTGTAACTGTTATCTATTTTTAGAAAACAGAGGCAGAGTACGAGTCTTGGAAAGGCTGGGGGGTTTATTTATTATTTATAGAGATGCAAAAGACTAGAGGAGGGTTCGACTGGGCAGAATAGGAGAGGTTCGACCTGTGTGAGAGGTTTAGACCTGAAATTTTTAATTTTCTTTGTTGGACTGTGGGTTATGTATGACCAGAAGACCTTTTTCTTCTCTGTAATTTTTAGATGAGCAATCAGCAATGAGCATGTTTTCTTTTACAGGATTCCTGTGTGGTGATATTGGTGGTGTTTTTCTCTGTTTAATGTTTTTCCTGTGATCATTATGCTTGTTTTCAGTTCTTATTATCAGAAGGAAAGTAATAGAAGCAGAATTTATCAGCAGATACTCTGCCTTTGAGATTTTGATGATCTTTATGTTTTTTGCTAAAGCTTAGTTCAGGAATTCTTAGCTGCTCCTGTGCCTGGCTTTTATCTCCCCTAATTCTTCCTCAAATCAATACCATTAAAACTCAATTCTATCCAATATTGCCGCTACCTTTCCCTGTGAAAGAACTTTGTCCAGATCTGAGATGTGAGTCACATTATTAAGTGCAGACCCCATTTGCCCAATGGCCCTCCTCGCTGTCCCAAATTGACCATTTAAAAATCAAAAACTCCATATTTTCATAACTTTCATAGCTAGCCTAAAATCGATTCCTTACAAACCAAGTTAAATCTAAAAGAGAGATCCCTCTCTGAGTCTTGGAGGGCTAGATCCAAGACTCAAAGTGGTTCGAGGTTACCTTTGTGATTGCCTCAGCAGCCTTAGGAAAATTATAGAGAGCTAACAGTGTATATGGAAGAGTGTGTTGCATTTGGATTCTCTATGTAATGCAGTAACTTGTAAAACTATTTTTCATATATTCACGTCCAGTATCTATTCTTAACCTGTAAATTTGATGTCTAGATTGTTTTTCTACAAGGTCCTTGTAAGCCAGAAACTTATAAAAAACTTCGCTCTTAAGTTTTAAGAAGTAAACCCAAGTACGTTTGGAAAATTCATCAATGAAATTTAAGAAATACTTGCACCTAGAAAGAGAAGGAGAAGAAAGTGGACCACACAAGTCACTGTGAACAAGTTGCAAAGGGACCGAGGCATGCCAAGAGGCACGTTTGTCAAAAATGTCTCGATGATGTTTGTCGAGAACACAACCGGCATAAACACCATCTCTACATGAACCAAGAGGAAGACCAGTCACCATCTATTGATTACATAGTTTCTGTAATGAGAGATACTTTAGATGACCAAACCGCTCATGCCAAAGTTTGATCAAGTCATCGTTATGAGCAACAAAAATGGATGGAAAAGATGATGACCCAAAATTTTCAAACTTGTACAACATGGTAATATCATCAACAATTCCAGTTGCAGGAACATGCTTAATATCTTTTATATCCTTGATTACAACTTGGTGAGGTGAAAACTCTACGGTTTTATCTTCACTTGAATGAGTCATTTGATATACTGATAGAAGGTTACATGAAATACTTGGAACACATAATACATTATTGAAATGACCATTATCTACTTGAATTGTTCCAGATCCTACAACACTAAGAGATTTGTCATCACCAACAAATATTTTCTTGGTGTTACATTCATTTAGAGAAGAAAATATGGATTTATCCTTAGCTATATGATAAGATGCTCCAGAATCAATAAGCCACTCATAAGAAGAAGAAGTAGAAGTTGCATTGAGGGAGAAACCAAAAGTAGAAAGTGCATGTCCATGAGAAGAAGAAGAAGAATTAGAATCAATACCGATGTTGTGCTTCTTCATCGCTGCTTCTAAATTTGCCATCTTCTTGAAACATTTGGACTCATCATGACCATCTTTCCCACAAAAGTTGCAATGCCTGCTAGTTTTCTTATTTTTATATTTTTCTCCTTTGTCACCATTAGGAGCTGAAGTTGGTTGAGTGGGTTTGGGACCCTTATTTTTCTTGTTGTTGTGGCAAGGATGTTTCTTCTTGGGATTCTTGGGTTTATATTTTTGCTGAGCTACTAAGGATTTATCAGAGGTGTTAGCACTGAAAGTCACACTTTGACTGCTAATGTGTAAGCTCAACACCCATCAGAATGTAAAACATAACTTTGGTTTTGAATAGGTGGATCAACAAGATGGATAAAGAAAGAGAGAGGGTAGTAAACTGCAGATCAATAGGCTACACCAATGGACAATGGAGTCACAAACATCCCACTCATCGAAGGCACAAAAGCTACTTAACAGAAAACAAGATTGTATGCTGATAGGTGGAAGAAATGAAGAAGGAAAACAAATTATAGAATGTTCAGTAAATAGAGATCCTCTCAATTTAATGAATCAACAAATACTTGAATATAAACAATGACTGATGGGCAAAATACAACAGATCCTCTGTTGCTTAGGGATCCATAAATCATTGACAACCTTTGATCCTCAAATCTACAATGTATTCAAATAATAAGAAATATAAAAAGAAGAGTTACAATCTGAAATCACAGCTCCCATGAGTCTCCAATAACAATAATGCTTACAATCATAAAATTCCCATAGGCTTACAAATGAACACACACAGAAAAACTACCTACTCCTACTCTCTCTAGCCTCTCTTGGCTCATGAATCCCCTTTCTTCAAGAGATATCTCATTCTTTAAAAAGACAATAGCATCCAAATGAACTAAGGAGGTTGAATCCCATCTCCTCCATGGGATTCTAAGCCTTGGAGATAGGTGGCAACAATCAAAGAGACAAAAATCCAACAAACTGCTAATTTTCAGGAATTTGTTGGAAGTCATTAATAAAATGTCTCCACCTCATTGCATGAGGCCTTTGATGGAGCTAAATATTAGGTACAGGTGTCCCTTGACATCTAAATGATCCTTGAGAAGCCATTCGAATCCTCCTTGACAGGTGGAAACCTCCCAACAAGGCAAATATCAAAATTTGTGACCGCTATAGGAAATTAGGTAGCACCACTCTGCAGAGTGGGTAGCGCCACTTCTATATCCAATATATTTCAAACCATAACACATTTTGAAAAACTGAGAGAGATTTTTGTTATTTGGAATGTTATGAACAAAAACCTCCTCTAGTTTTCAAAAATACCTTCTCAATTGTTCACAATCAAAGTTTTAAGTTAATGACTCAAAATTGGTAAAATAACTCTGCACAATTCGTTTCTGCCAGAATATTATGCAGCGCCTACAGGTAGCGCCCGACTGTGTTGCACCTGTATGCAGCTTCTATTCTCTGTGAAATATTACACAGCGCCTTTACGTAGCGCTACTTACGTTGCGTCTGCATACAGATTTGGGTAGCATTGCCAAAACGCAGCGCCTTTCAATCTTGAATATGTACAGAGCAATGTGTGTTCTTTCATGATGACAAAACCATTTTACTTAGGTGCCTTGACCGTACCATAGGTAGTGCCTTTTACCACTGGGTCAAGTTATCACTTAGCAAAAACTCAAAATAGGCACCTTAACCAATCTTGTGCTAACAAGAGGTGCCTTCAGTGTTGATCACTCCAAGTTGTACAAGCTTATCTTGCTCTCTAATCAAAGCATCACAAAAGGACTCAAGAGTGGGTTTTTGATAATCTTTTCCTAGAGCCTCTCTCATGGTATAAAAGGTAGATACAAACATAGATTATGCACTACCTAGCTTAGAAAGAATAATATAGATGCAATGCTCTTCCTCCAGCTTTATCTAACATTCTTCACATAAAATTCTGAGTGTTTTAAACTTAGATAGATAGTTTTCAATGCAAGAAAAATCATTTGGACTTAAAGTCGGTATTTGATTTTCTAACTAATATGCTTGAATAATATTGTGTTTACCAAAAATAGATTCAAGTTTTTCCCAAGCTTCATCGAGGTCATCAATTTCTTGAAGGTGGAACATTAAATAAGGAGAGATGGACATTTCGATCAGTCAATGTGCTTTGTCACTCCTATTAGCCCATTTTAATTTCTTATCAGCATCAGTGGGTTCTTTTTCCTTTCCCAAGGTAATCTAGTACAATCCTTTACTTCTTAATAAATTCTCCATATGGGATTTCCATTGGAAGTAGTTGGTGTTGGTAAGAAAAATATTACAGTAAGAAACCATATTAAATATGTAGATAATATGGATTTAAAAACCGAAACTGATGATCTAGATGGAAATATCTCGAAAAATTAGGCAGTTTTAAAAAAAATGGCACTAAAAATAGACTTCGGATGTGAAAGTTATGTTGTTTAAAAAACAAGAGTCAACGGTAACCAAATAACCACGTGGTGGTGATACTCCTCCAAATAACCTCACTTTTACAAATACATTGCTTTATGAAGTGACCCACTTTTATAAAAAGAAGTGGGGATCACTTTTACAATGAAATTACTTTATAAAAGAAAGTTGCATGCAAAATAACTCTAAAATAAAATATTAAAGCTACTTATAGTGATTCACTTTTATACTTGAAGTGAAATACACTTTACAATGGAGCATGAACTTTTCCAAAAAAAGTAACAAAAAGAGAGACTTGAACTCAAGACCTCTTACTTAATAAGGAAACTTTTAACCAAGTGGGCTAGCAAAACATATTGTATTGTTTAGTAGGACGATTTGGGTTATTGTTGTTGTTGGCCTTAGAGAGCATGCTCATAAAAAACTATTTTCACACAAGAAAAAAAAAAATTGCTTCTCGATGACAACAAGGGTTAGATCTCGGTTAGCTTACCTGAAAAATCCACCTTTTCCTAGATGTTTTTGATTTTTTGAGATCGCACAGGGCACAAGGAAAAGATCATAAATAGATCTAAAAGAGTAGAAACTCGGAAAAAAACAATATAAAACTGAAATAATACTCTGCAAAAATTAAAAAAGGGCGTATTCAGGCTTTATACCTTTGGATCTATCTGAAATGGTCGTATCTTGGGCAAATGAAAACCTTTTTGAGTGAAACGAAAAGTGTTCATGACTCAAACGAGCGATTCATATGAAATGGATCAGTCCTTTCAGCCCATAAATGTACAAAAATGGAAGAAAACGGAGATGAGGAAACTCAGCTTCAAGATCTAGATCTACAACAAGAGCGGGTCTTCAAACAAGCTCTGATACCATGCTTGACAACACAGATATTCCAACAGAGGAAGAACACCTTCAATAACCACTCACACAACCAGATCAAATATCAACACACCGATGTTTTGACGTGGTGAAACCCTTACGGGGAAACATCCATGTCCCGAGCCAACACGTCCACTTGGAGTAGTTTATTAATGCAAAAGAAAAATATTACATAGAGATTTTAAAAGAGAGTTTCTCACAATCGATCATCGACAAATGACCCTCCATGATTTTTAAATGGAGATCATGGACCAATCAGGTGTTAAGCCACGAATCAATGTAGCCTTTAAGATCAAGGAGAATATGAATTGTCGAATCACTCTATGTCGGGAACATATCCTGACTGTCGAATTTCCTAACTACAAATGCATACTAAAGAAATACATTGATGAACACACTTTTACCTAATTGACACATTAGACCAAGTAGATCTTAATTAACTCCTAAGTGTCTAAATATCCTAACAAAGTGTAATTGAAGCTATACTAGTTTATTAGACGCGTTTCAAATTATTTTGTTAGGAAGAAAATCCAAGAGATCTACCATGTTTTGGTCAAATGAAAAAACCTTTCAAAACCCAAAAGACCATGGTGATGAGACCTCCAAGACCTAAATTTGAATCTTAAAATATTTTGCAATTAAAGGGACATGGAGGATGATGTGTATTGAGGGACAATGGAAGACAATGATTGGATCCAATGCAAAAATAAACCAAGGAAGAACCCTTGAACAATGCAGAGGAGACCCAATTGGAAGATTGACATTAATGAAAAAGTTGACCAAGGAATGCTCTCGAATGGTGTAGTCTTGATTGGTAATCAGATCCAATTTGGAAATCGGGCTGAACAAAGATTCAGAAAGGATGGAAAAAACCAATATTTTTTCCATTTGTGAGATGCCAACTACTAAAGGATTGAGAGAAATTTGGCTAAGTGTGAAGGATCCTTGAAAATGTGAAAGTTGTGGAGGCAAGGATTGGTACTAGGTAAGTGAATTTGAGTTCAAAGAGTGATGGTAAGTTCAACAAAGTGATAATATGATACTTGTTTTAGATGAATTTCTAACTAGGGTAGGCAACTTGATGACAAGGGTAGGTGTGGAGGGGACATCACATCATTTCCACATCATCTTCCAACTAGAATCAAATAAAAAGAAGTATCCTTCACCCTTTAAATTTAATTCTGATTGGATCACAAATGTTGGATACAAAGAGATGGTCACAAGGGAATGGAGGCCTTATGATATAATTCAAGAAGCTATGCCATGATAGCCTTCCAAGAAAACCTATGTAAAATCAAGAAGCTTACTCAAGCTTGGGTTAAAAATCAAAATGGCCAAGTTAAGCTCAGACTAAATGGGACAAAATATCAAGTAGATATTTGATATGAAGAATTGAAGAGTGGAATAATCGAAGAAGAGGCCCTAAAGAAATGGAGAATCTTGAAGGGAAGAAGAACATAATGTTTGCTTGTGAAGAATCCCACTAGAGTAAATATGTCAAGCAATTTGACTCAAATAAGGTGATGAAAAAATGATATATTTCCATAGATTTTCTCAAGAAAGAAAGTCTTGAAACACCATATCGTAGATTCAAGATAAAGAAGAGAATGTTCAATCAAGTTTCAAGGCCATAGTGAAGGTGGCTCTTGAACACTACAGAAAATTATATAGGGATCCAAGAAGAGAGAATATGGAGGAGATTATGACCATCTATTCCCACTTCAATAGAATGGTCAGTGATGAGAAAATGAGATTTTCTTCACCCTTGTCACTAAAGAATAACTCAAAGATGTCCAAGCCTCTTTTCTTAGTGATAAGCCCCATGCCCATATGGTTGGATTGTTGATTTTTATAAATGATCTAAAATTGAAGGTTGTACAATATGCAAGTGAAACTTTATGTGTCTTGGGAAATGGATCAATTTGCAAGAACATAGATTTTTAATGAGTTTTGGACTTAAAATTTTAGAAATAACAGAGATAAACAACCATCAAATAACACACATAACACAATAAATGATAAAGATATTCACCTCTCTCTTGGGATACATCTTCCGGTCCATATTCTAATGTTCCTCTTTCATTAAGTGTTCAATATGTGAAAAACAACAATTTACGATGCTCAAATGGAAAAAATAACAGCTCCAATGGCTCCAGAACTGTCAAAAACCCTTGTCTAGGATTTTTTCTGCACCTAGTTTGGTCAAAAAATGAAGAAGTTATCTCTCCTACAAGTTTTTCCTTCTTCTACAGCCAAATTGTCCTCCAAAACGCACACATTGTTCCAAAACCTAGCTCACGTGCTCATAACCTAACTCTTACGTTATTCATGTTGCATCGTGCGATTAGTGTAATTGTAGCACCTAAACCAAAGGTCTTGGCTGTATGGAACATGTGTCTAGGGTCTAGGGATAACATCCCACACCCGACGGCTGGCTCCCGCCTTTTCCCATGCTCCTGGTCATGTAGTGATGGTGTAGGGCATGTGTCCATGAGTTTGGGCTAAGCCCCGACCCTTTTACTACCAACTGTACCATAATTCTAACTTAAATTATATTGGCACCATTACAGGTTAAGATTCACCTGGTAGGCGGGTTGGTTGCCCAGCCTACGCACTCATCCATCCACCCGGAGGTCGTCGATTCAAACCTTGCCGAGCCCAAACCAAAATTTTGCAGGTCAATGGGGTGCCATGTGGCAGTCCCTGAGTGGGCCATGTGACACCCTGCCATTAGCCCACATGTACCAATCACCATCCATTGGTCCACATCATCACCCTGCCACACCATCTACCCAGTCACCTGCCTGGTTATCCCTGCCATGTGTCATTTCCATGTCATCTGTACGATTGTACGGACTGTACAATCAACTGCCACGTTCGCTTGTACGTACAATGCAGTCAACACATTTTTCATGCTTGGGAAATGAAAAGAACACCATAACTTTTCCATATAGACTCTGTTTGAGCCCATTCAAGTTGTGTTGGGATCATGAGCACAAGATCTAAGAAATGAAACCATTTTCGAGCAATTTCTAACACTTTTATTTTTGAGTAATTTTTGATCCCCTGGATCACTCCTCCCCATTGGGAATCTTTTTGACCTCCAAAAGACTATTTCATTCAACCTGTACATGAGGGTACAATTCCCTCACCATTCCAACCTCAATCCATTTATCTTTGCTTGGATTTGTGCCTTTGATACCAACACAAAGGTACTCCACATTCCCTCGTTTTGAAGTTCTTGTCTTTCTGTCAAGGATAGTATCATGTTGAAATTCTAAAAGATATTCTGGCGAGAAGTCATCTATTGAAGGAATATGAACATGCTCTCCTTGATCATCAATCAAAGGAGGCTCATAGAATCTCAAATTCTTAACATTAACAACTGCATACATTTGCATATAAAGAGGCAAATTCAAACACAAGGCATTGTTACCAATTTTTTCAAGAATCTTAAAAGGTCCATATCTGATTGGTTTCATCTTTTTACCTTCTCCTTTAAGCCTATCTTTGCTAATGTAAATCCAAAATTCATCTCCAACTTGGAAACTGTGATCAACACGATGCTTGTCATGTCTTGTACTTGTCTTGGCTCTTTTCCAACTATTCTTGTACCATTTGATGCACCATTTGAATTTGTTCAATGAATTTCTTTGCTCTATCAATGTCATAATGACCATCAATAACAACATCCTTCCCAAAGGTAAAATCAAAAGGATATTTTGGCAAGTAACCAAAACATGCCTCAAATGGAGATGTTTGAGACAATGAATGCTTAGCCCAGTTATAATCATGTTGAATGTAGTGTAGGTGCTCATCCCAAAGCTTAGGATGCTTGCTTCTATAACCACGAAGAAGATTTACCATCGTTATATTCACCACTTATGTCTGACCATCAGTTTTTGGATGGAATGTTGTGCTCTTTTTCAACTTGGTGTCCATGAGTTCCCATAAGCTTGACCAAAAATTCCCAAGAAATCGAGAATCTCGATCAAAAATAATAGATTTGGGCAACACAAAATGTACCCATACATGTTGAAAAAAAAATTGTGCCATTTGTTCAGCTGTAACCTGCTTCTTACCAGTCATTAAAATACACATTTTCTGAAACGATCAACCACAACATAAAGATAATCACGATTCCTTTTAGACATAGGTAATCCTCCTACAAAGTCCATGGAAATGATTTCCAAAGGATGGGAAGGAACTGGAAGTGGAGTATACAATCCTAAATTTATGTTTCTAGGCTTACTTGTAGCACGTAAAGAACATCCTCTTACATATCGTGATACACTTTCATTCATTTTAGGCCAATAGCAATACCTTTGCAAATTTTCCATCGTCTTGCCTACACCGAAATGGCTAGCAATAAGAGAAGAATGTGTTTCCCTTATGATGTTGACTCTTTCACCCTGTGGAATACATAGCTTGCCAAGATGATACAAAAGTTTATCATGCACATGGTAATCCAATTCCACTACTTGGTTAGCTTGACACAAAGTTGCATATACATCTTTAAAATCAACATCTAAAGCATATTGTTCAACATAGCTCTCATGCATGATAGAATTATGCTTATGAATAACTGAAGAAATAATAATAGGCCTAGAATGCATATCAACAACCTTGTTATAAATGTCTTTCTTATACCTTATCACCGAGTGGAATTGTTGCAAGAAGCCCATCCATCTAAGGTTCCTTGTTTGTTGTAGCTTAGTTTGTGATTGCAAGTATTGCAAAGGTTGATGATCAATGTGAATAATAGTTTCCTTTCCCAACAAATAATGTTTCCACTTTTTCACACTTTGCACTAATGCATACAATTCCTTGTCATATGTAGGATAATTAACTATTGAACCATTAAAAGTTTCAGAATGAAAACATATGGGCTTACCATATTGCAACAAGACTGCTCCCATGGCATAGTTACTTGCATCTATTTGTATCTCAAATGGTTGCCTTAAATCAGGAAGTGCAAGAACTGGAGATGAACTGATTCTCTTCTTCAATGCATCAAAATATTTTTGTTGCTTGCCTCCCCATTGGAAAACTTGCCTAATGCTTGTCACAACATGTAATGGAGCTACAATTGAAGAAAAAAATAGAAATAAACTTTCTCCAATATTGGGTGGCTCCCAAAAAGATTCTAGCCTATGTTACATTGTTGGTCTTGGGCCAATCTAAAATGACTTTGACCTTTGAGGGATCTATCTTCAATTTCACTCGTCCAACAATATGTCCCAAGTAAACTAATGAGGTCTTTCCAAACTCACATTTAGACATCTTTAAAAACAAGTTTTCTTTCTTCAAGACATCTACGACTTGTTTCACATGCCTGACATGTTCTTCATGAGATTTTCTAAAAATCAATATGTCATCAAAGTAGACAATTACACAATCATCAAGAAAAGGCCTTAAAACATCATTCATAACTCTCATGAATGTTGTAGGAGCATTACAAAGCTGAAATGGCATAACCATCCATTCATACAAACCTTGCTTTATTTTCAAAGTTGTCTTCCATGTGTCTCCTTCAACAATCCTAATATAATGATAACCACTCCTCAAGTCCAACTTAGTGAAATACACATCTTTCAATTGATTAAGCAAATCATCAATTCGAGGAAGAGGGTAACGATTCTTTACCGTAATCTTGTTCAAGGCTCTGAAATCTACACACATGCGCCATGTACCATGTTTCTTTGGTACTAAAACAATTAGTGACCCGCATGGCGATGTGCCTGGCATGATAACCCCTTTGTCAAGCAACTCTTGGATTTGGTTTTTGATTTCAACATTCTCCATGACTGACATCCTGTACATGCCAATATTTGGAAGAGGACAATCTTGTTGCAATTGGATCTCCTGTTGGATACCTCTTTTAAAAGGAAATCCTTTGGGATCCTGAAACATCTCATCATATTCGTTAACAACCTCATATAAATCAAATTTTAACTTTGCATCACATCCTTGGAAAGCTTCTTTTTCAACATTGTCTTTGGGTTTGATCATCAAGAGTACAAAGTTCTTACTAACATTGACTAACCTCTTCATTTGTCCAGCATTAACAAGTGACAAATTCAATTTCTTAGTATGTGCTCTAACAATGTACTCAACTCCATTTAAAAAAAAAATGATATTTGTTATCATGATGATGAAATATGGCTCTCCTACCATATAAATATGGACTTCCCAAAACAATACTACAAATATCCAATGGAATGACATCAAACTCTACCTCATCTATAAATTTTGCAGTGATAGAAAATATTAGCTTACATCTTTTAGTCACATGCAATTTTGCATTGTCACATATCCAACCTAAAGGATATGGTTTAGGATGAGGAGTTGTTTCCAATTTTAGTTTCTTGACAGTGTCTTCAGAAATGAGGTTTGTTTTTGAACCAATATCAAATAGAGTATCTATCTTGGTATGCTTTGAAATAACCCCTATGTGAAAAAGCTCTATTCTTTCTTTTTCATGTTTAGTTTCATTGAGGCTACTACTTGAAGAACTAGTACTGGCAATAGAGTCCTTACCTTGAAAACCCATGGATGTGATCTTAGTTTCACTTCCAGAATCAGATCCTAAATCATGTTGTGTAGTTGCAACAGTCTTTGGTTTCCCTTTGTTGTTGAACTTTTTGGGTCTCTTTTCAAGATGAAGTTCCCAACAATGGTATTCATCATGGCCTTCTTTTGAACAGTGTTTACATATGAGTTTTTCTCCCTCTTTCTTGACTGAAGAGTTCTTCTTTCCTTTTCCTTTGAATTTTGCCTTTTCTTTGTCTACATTATAAAATGGCTTCTTGCTTCCCTCTTGATGATAATTCTTCCCTCTTTCTTCTAAATGTGTTTCTTGTACACAAACTTCATCTAGGTTTGTAGGGTTAAACATAATAATTGTGTGTCTCAAGTAGCTATGCAAGCCTCCAATGTATTTGAGTAAAGTTTCTTGAGAAGATAAATCTATACCCAAAATCAAAGCTCTTCTCCTAAATTATTGAGTGTAGCTTTTCACAATTTACCTTTAGCTTGCCTAAAGTTTTGTCAATCCATGATAACTTTTTGCATGTGTTCTAAAGGATAAAATTGCATTTTAATTGCAACAACAAAATAATTCCAAGAGGATAAAACTTTACCATGTTTCTTCATGTCCTCTTGAGTTTTGGCTTCCCAGCAAATGAGTGATGCACCTTCCAATCTGAGAGAAGTAAGCTGAATTTTGGTTTCATCATCCTGGATTCTTTGTATCCTACAATACACTTCAATCTAATGAATCCAATTATCCAATTTCTCCGCATTTACCTCTCCATTGTACATAGGCAATTCAAACTTAATATCAAGCTTAAGCAAAGGAGTTTGTGGATGAGTTTTACCATGTTCTTTTGGAGAATTTGGAGATGGTTGTGAAAGGGTAGAAGAAGTTGAATATGGAGGTGAAGGAGGTGGAGTTCCACCATTCCCTCCATTCCCTTTTGGATTTTTATCATCATTACCTTCATTACCTATTGGAGGATTTGATCTCTCTCCTTGTAACCTTCCATTCCTCTCTTCATATAAAACTTTCATCATTTATGTCATATCAAAGAAGGATTTTATGAAAGCTTCTTCATCTGAAGTGAGGGTTTCATGACTCTCCTCATGAGCCATACTTGGTGAATGTCTCCTTGAAACTTGAGGTGAATAAATATTTCTCCTTCTTGAAAGTTGAGAACTTGGCTCCACAAGTTGTCCTTCTCCTCTTGAAATCTTCAACCTTGTAAGCATTAGAAAAACACTTGCAAGCAAATCAAACCTTCATCATAACCTCAGCTCTTATACCAACTTGATCTAAAATTGAAGGTTGTACAACATGCAAGTGAAATTTTATGTGGCTTGGGAAATGGATCAATTTGCAAGCACATAGATTTTTATTGAGTTTTGGACTTAAAATTGCAAAAATAACAGAGATAAACAACCATCAAATAACACACATAACAAAACAAATGATAAAGGAGTTCACCCCTCTTTTGGGCTACATCTCCTGGTCCAACTTCCAAAGGTCCTCTTTCATTAAGTGTTCAATATGTGAAAAAAAACAATTTACAATGCTCAAATGGAAAAAATAATAGCTCAAATGGCTTCAGAACAGTCAAAAACCCCTTGCCTAGGCTTTTTCTACACCTGGTTTGGTAAAAACATGAAGACGTTATCTCTCCTAGAATTTTTCCCTTCTTCTATAGCCAAATCATCCTCCAAAACGCACACACTGTTCCAAAACCTAGCTCACGCGCTCAAAACCTAGCTCCGATGTGATTCCCAAGTTTTTATGACGTGGTTGGAAAATTCATTTTGACTGTGGTGGAAGAATCAAGAAAGTATGGAAAAATCTATGGTCAATTGAAGTCAATCTTCCTAACTAGCATTCCAAAGATGGACAAACCTCCTTCTTTTGATTCATACAAGATCATATATTTATGCAATAGTTTATACAATATTATATCAAAATTCATAGCTAGGGGATGAAATCCCATACTATTACATGTCCATATTTTATGATCATTTTGGCTTCCTAGAGGGAATGTTAATTTTTGATGTGGTAGTGGGGGCTTAGTAAGTCTCACACATAATTAAGAAAAAGAGGTTTCCATTATTAATAATAAAATTTGACTTATTAAATGTAGATGATAGAGTGAACCATACATCCTTGAGTTATCCATGTTACATATTGGATTCGATGTTCAAGTAGTCAACTAGATTGATGAATGCTACTCTTTAGTGTCCTATGTAATGTTGATTAATGAGGTAGCAATCCATTTCTTCAAACCTTCTCAAGAGTTAACGTAAGAGTTCCCATTATCTCCCCTCCCATTACTACTTGTAGCAGGAGATCTAAGCAAACTTCCCATGAGTTTAAGAGTGGAAGGTAAGCCCAAAGGAATCAACATTGCTAAGGATTATAATATCACTCATTTTTTATTTGCTTGTAAGTTGTAATTGTAGATGAGATGCTATTTTTTTTGCAATGGAACCACAAAGGAAGAAAAGGTATTGGAAAAAGGATTTACATCTTTCTTGTAGTGCAACTGGAATATAAATTAACTTCCAAAACTCAACTTTGATTTTTCACAAATTGGTATGTCCCCAAGTAGAGTTCTAAAGGGAAACAATCTCCCTTACAATGCAAATAATTTGAGGAATGCATGAAATATTTGGGCTATCAGTGGAAGGAAAATGACTACTCTATAAAATATTGGAGGTGGATCAAAAAGGTGGACAAAATAATAAACACTTAGTGTAAACGATGGTTATTGATAACAAGAAGTATTACTTTGTTGAAAAGTGTAATTGAAGCCATGCTAGGTAATTGGATGACTTTGATAGTCATTCCAAAAAGAATTATGAATAAGATTAAGAATTGTTTTTAAAAAATATTTCATTAGGGAGAAAGGCCAAGAGATATACCTTGGTTTGGTCAAATGAAAAAAACTTTCAAAACCCAAAAGAGAAAGGTGATGAGGCCTACAATACCTAAATTTGAGTTTCAAAAATGTTTGCTATTGAAGGGACATGGAGGATGATGTTTACTGAAGGACTATGTAAGAAAATGATGAGAAAGAAATACCTTGATCCAATTCAAAGAGAAGAGTGGTTAAGAGCTCTAGAGAAGAAATCCAGAGGGGGATTGATTTGTTGGAGAGCTATGTTTGGGGTATACCATATCATAGGGAATCACCTCATTGAGTTAGTATGGAATGGGCACTAGGTTAATCTAAGTTTGGAATATTGGGGTGGTGGCACCGATGCTCATAGTTTGTCTCAGGGTTTGCTAGAATACCTTTAGTCACAACAAATATTTTCTTGAGTTGTCTATGATGATAAGGAGAGTGGATTATGAAACTCGGGAAGGTGGAACACACAGAAACTAGAGTATTCTAATGAATGGGTAGAAGAATGGAACAAGTATGGAGTAGCGTTGAGAAGGGCATCCATCAAATTTATGATCAATAAGACTCAAGAGTCACTCTTGTGGGAATCCAACAAGGTAGGGGTGAACTCCAGTCTTTGTGGGATATGAAACCTCCTTACTTTAGAGAGAGGACTCATTAGCAAAGTGGAAGTGGCTTTCACTATGAAAATTCATAACATCCTTAAAATATAGAACTCTATTATGGCTCATCCTGTCCAATAAAGTTCTCACTTGGGACAAACTTTTAGGGAGATTTTGATAAGGTTTGAGATATTGCATCCTTCACAAGGAAGAAGAAGAGAATGAAACTCATATATTTCTTGCATGCCACCCAGGGAAATTTTAGGGGCTAAATTTTGACATTGGGCTAATTTTCTATTTTATTCCAAACAATGGATTTGCTAATTTTTATTTTTTTTCTAGGAATGATTCACCCAAATTCTAAATTTATCTTACTTTAAAAATAGCCATATTTTTAAGAACTATATAAAACCCTTAAAATTTTGAATATTTTAACATAAATATTGCCAAACATTTTATATTTGGCATTTTAAGATTTAGTAAGATTCACTAAGGGTTTTTACATTTTAAAGTATATATTGCTAAAAAGTTCCCCTCATGCCACTTTGTAAAAGAAGTATGGTTTGTGATTGGAAGTCTCTTTAGAGGAAAATGAAAGTGGGAAGGCACATCATCAATTGAAGAATCCCTTCAAGTTTGGATTGACGATAATGATGTAAGAAAGATCATCATTCACTGTTTGCGTGTTTGAGATGGGCCAAGCCATCTCAAGGTCTAGGAATGCCATGCGTTTCCAGAACACATTCCTTTCACTAGTGATGATCTTTTCCAAAATTAAAGGTGCTTAGTCAAACTTGAGACATACCATTAAACTTTAAGAATCAATTTATTATTGGAGAGGTGAAGATAAAAATAACAAAACCCTATGGTTTATTTGATAGGCCCTCACAAGGTAATACATGTTAGAGCAGAGGAGCATGTATTCTACCCCTATCAAAGTCACACGTGATTCACTTTGAATGTGGTTTACATATATATTCTAACAATTATGTATAGGTAAAGGCTACTTGCATATTATTGTCACTTTCTTTGAAGGTTAGAGTAACATAAAATAACCTAGGTATGCACGTAGGTTTACAATGGGTAATGGAACAAAAAACAACATTCCAAACATTCACTTGTAAGCATGTGTTTAAGGAACTCAATTAAAGAGTAGGCAACCTATGAAACATGGTTACTTAGGGAAGAAGGCACTCTTATACTGACAATCTCCAAAGATAGAGTTAATGTTTCTATAGTTCACATACTCTAAGTCAATATTAGTTACTTCTTAGAATAGGAGTTTACAATCCTTACTTAAACCCATTGGATATATTCATTGTACTCACAAGCCAATCCCATTTTTGGGTCTTAATATGCTTGTTGACTGAATTATTAAAAACTAACCCATGCTTAAATATAGATGCTTCTCCAAGATAATTTAGTTGATAAATGATCTCAAACCCTTTAGATTTGCAAATTGCAATTCATGACCAAAGGAAAGATAAAAACTAATACTTAATGCTTGTTGATAATAATTATGCTGAAGGCATGTATATAGGGATAGATTTTTCCCAAAACCTGTCGACCACTCAAAACTTGTCGTCCAATACGGCCTACTACGTCACCTATCCACCTTCCCTCACCTTCTTTGTTGTCTGTCGGGATTCGACCTCCGATGTCGTTGGCCTAAGGGGCTATGTTGGTATTCCTTCACCTTCCCTCTTTCCACCTATTCCATCCCTGTCAAAACTATCTGGCGCTTGTTCCATCCCCATCAAAACTAGTCGACAACTCACTGCACTCATCTAGCACTTGCAAGCCACCCCTATAATCCAATATGATTTGATTTTCCCTTGTCACCTTGAGTATTTACCATATCCAATCTGATAAGATTTTTCCCACCACCCTTAGGATTTGCATTGCCCTTAACCTATTATAAATAATGGGTAGAAGACAATTGTTTACATATATGTGTCCTTGAGTTGATATGAAAAATTGGACATGATTCTCAAAGCACAAGAAAGAGTTTCTTGGCGATTACATATAGTTCTAGGTTGTCTTACGAGTAGCATGTCTTACATAAATTCCCAAAATGTAGATTATTCTGGTACTTTCTTCTTCTTCCTATCCCTCATCTGAATGAGGGAAACTTTGTCATTAAATTTAAATGGGGTCTCTTTGCGGGTACATCGATTCTTCCTCCTTGAGTACAACTTGACATGAATTATCTCTTCTCCTATCGTTAGAAGCAAAAGCTTAAGATTTCGCATGCTAGTTTATGGTGAGATTATGCAACCTGGCACATTCAAACTCCAAAAACTATGTCCTTTGCTTCTATTGCTCAACGATATCCATTATATTGATTAAGTGAGTGGAATAAGCTTGCTCTCTCTCTACCAATTTAATAGAAGCAAAGAATTGCTTCTTTATTTGCATGGATCATTTCCTTGTATTAGTGCAATACTCTCCAAAGTTTCTCCATATCTCGTATGTCCATGACACCTATCTCTCTCCTAACTAGCTACTGCAAGAATTTGTGGGTTATTTTTATCCCATAATTTGTATTAACAATTCCAACTTTGAAAGCAAAGGGTTTTGGTAAGGCATCTTGAATTCTAACATATTTTACAAACTTGAACAACGAAGTTAATGATGATTTCGAAAAGTAAATAAATATCAATAATGTTATTAAGATTCTGATTCTAAAATTAATTGTATATGATGGTTAAATAATATAAAAACGAATAATTACGTGTTAAATTTAAGGGAATGGAATTTGACTAACAAATTGCCCATCACAAAACAATTTACTCCTCAAATACAATTAAAAACTCCTCCCACCTATCAACATGCTTCATTAGGAAAAGGGTATTGAAACTTTAAAAACTCTCGGGCTGTTAAGTTTCGAAATTCCTACCATACCACTAAGTAACGTGCTAACCTCCCCGCTTTGCGTCGTCGTGACCAAATTATTTGTTTGGTGCGTGGGGTCGGATAAATAAAGAAAGAGGGGCAAACAAAAAACGAATCTAAAGTTACCAATGACATGAGCCCACGCATTGTGGAAAACCACTGCCAGGCTGGCCGACATGCTGTCAGCTCGCCTGTCGCCATCCACATTAATTGCTACCCCACAGGCATAGCGTACCTGGGACTGATATATTTATCTTATTTTTCGGGACCTTCAACAGCTGGGAGAGATATATTTTATATATTATTTTGCGGGACGCGTGAATTGTCCGTTGCTGGTGGGGGGCGGAAACAAGTATTAATACGCGCTACTCTCGACCCTGCTTCTGTACAAATTCCGCGACTCACATCCGTAAGTCCCTTTGGTTGAGTGATCGAAATATCAGAGAATAAAGTTTACAGCTTCACATTTCGGGTGTTCTTGTCTTTCTGATATTCACATCTGTTCGGCGAGATCTGTGATTAGAGTTTGAACTTACCGGTATCTGCTAGCAGGAGCAGGTTTCTTGTGACTGTGAGAAAGAATGGCAGGCGCAGGCAAGTATGCATCTGCAGCTCTCTTCGTCGTTGTCATCATAATGATGGGAGCGGCAGAAGCAGCAGAGGTGAAGGTAGCTGCCCCCAGTCCAACAATGGAGGCAGGCGCTGCTTCAATGCCCTTCCTTCCCTCCCTATTCTCCGCCCTCGTCGCCTCCTTCATTCCCTTCATGGCCTGTCGATTTTACTGAGATGTCTTGCTGCTGTCCTCTGATCCGGTTTATGATCCCTGTAAGAGGCGGCTACTATTTTCTATACGGCATTGCCGCTATTGGCTTTGTGTAGGTTATTTTTTTGTGGACTAGAGCCACAGTGTTTTGTATCTGGTACACGGTTTTCTTATTATTAAGCCATTTAGGAAATAAAGGGCTCTTTTCATGTTCCTCTGAATTTATTGTATATTCACTGAATTCATAAAATTCTTTTAGACAATCTTATATTACTCATATCACAATGGGGTGACATTATATGGAGATAGGGTTTGTCCATTTTAGGGTTATTGATGAATTTCCTTGAGCAGAATGTGGGGTAACTGTTGAAATTGGGGGTTTTATAAATCTTGACCAGAATGCATGGTAGCTTTTAAAATCTGAATTAAGTAGGTGATGGCCATCTGTATCTTGTTGCTTATAGTAATCTGGATGATCACTTGCTTATAGTAATCTGGATGATCACTGACATTATTTCCTTTATTTGTAAACTGGTTTAAGAGTAACAGATTTGAAGCTATATCACACAAATTCACTGGTTCTCTCAATTCTTTCTCCACCAAAAGATTCAAATCTTTGCCAACATAATGTTGTGTTCTTCATTTTATTTTCCCGAAGTGACTGAACATTGATCTGGGATTGTATGCGGGAGTGATCTTGTATGTGGTGTGGTTAACTGTAAGAATTAAATTAAATTTAATGGATAAATCGGTGTGTCAGGATCATCGACATTCTTCTTTGTTTATGTTAAGAGTAGTAATCCCGTGATCTAAATTAGTTAGTAAAACAGTTAGTTTACAGTTATTCCGGTTTAGAAACGGTATAACTGTTCTTTGTTAGTATTTATATAGTTCAATATGAAATCAATCAACAAGCGTTCATTCCCAACATTTCTGTATTCTTCTTTTATTTCTGTTTTCATGGTATCAGAGGTAGGTTGGGAGAAGGAGCTTCCGATTCATGTTGTTGCTTCCGCGTCTTTCTTCCACGGTGAAGAAAATACAATTCTGAACGTTGAGTAGGAGCTTCCGATTCCTGTTGTTGCTTCCGTCTCTCTCTTCCACAGTGAAGAAAATACCATTCTGAACGTTGAGTAGGAGCTTCCGATTCCTATTGTTGCTTCCGTGTTTCTCTTCCACAGTGAAGAATACCATTATGAACGTTGAGTTGCTGTCTGCGCTGCCTGTCAGTTTGAAGATTCTCGGCCAGTTTGAAGAATCTGCCAGCCAGTTTGAAGAATTCGCCTGCCAATTTGAAGAAGTGCCACAGAGTTGCTACAGGTTTGGAGAAGAGCAGCCCGTCAGTTTGAAGAAGTGCCATAGTGCTACCGCCGGTTTGGAGAAGAGTCACTGCCGCATTGGAAGAAGGCGTGGCTGAGAATTACCGGCTTGGAATTC